>JBBPKC010000050.1:5479-27173 GCA_038089055.1 Tylopilus aff. balloui | reverse complement strand
GTCGGCAGAGACTCGCTGCTTCTTGTGGCTTTTCCGCGATTGATTTGAATGTCCGCTGCAATGAATTTGTACTGATCGTCAGTGTTGGTCATTTCGAACCCCGACCTTTGACAATTGAGTGGCGTGATTGAAAAAGGCACAACCCCGTACCAGCGTACTCTGTCTTACCAATGATCTGACTACGGGCATACATAGCGCCTCTTGGAGTGTAGCATGAATATTCATGTATCTACTGTAGTAAACGAAAGAAAGAAAGAAGAAAAAGGGTACTGCGCTTCTCGCTCCACCACCCGATCGATTCACCCACATTCATTCCAAGGCACATCCATCGTGCCGAAGCAAAACTCCCCCAGCGCTACTCGCCCCGGATCCACGTTCTCCCCCGAGGTCCCGCTGTTGCGACGCAGCCGTCGTTGGGTGGGCATGGCGACGACGACGGCGATGTGCAGCGACGCACCGCGTCGCTCGATCCCGTCCGACGAGGAATGCGACGCAGATGGTCCGACCCCTTTTTCGTCACGCTCAGGTAGAGGCGGGGGAAGGGGCACCCAGAATCGCCTCACAGCCGACCTCGCCATCCGAAAAAGCATACGGCCGCCCGGGTCTACGGGTCCGATGGGCGGACGCCGTTCTACGGGCGGTGGTGGCGGCATCAGCGGCGTCGTCAGGGAGGCTGCCACGGGCTTTTTGTGTCGTCGTTTTCGTGGGTTGTTGATTGCGTGCCCCGTAGTCCGGGGAGGAGAATCCCAAGATCAGCACTGTGCTTGTCCACCAGCAGAATGGGAGACGTGGCGAAAAGTCCTCACTGTGATGTTCTCCCACCGCATCGCTTCCTGGGGCGACTTGTCTTGGACGTGGGGATCCACCCACACGTCGCAATGGGTCGGTGTTTTGCTTGGTGTGATGAACCCGGGTTGGTCGGTCGTGACGAGCTGGGTAGCCAACCTGCGTGAGTGCACTCTCCGTCTGCACAAACATACGCTAAGCATCACGACGACGAACACGCCGATGGCGCCGAGGGCCACGGTGAGAGTCAGGGAGCCATTCGAAGAAAGGATGGAAGGTATGGGATTCCCGTTAGTACTATCCGGAATGTTCGTAGGAGTCGAGCCAGTAGAGGGAGAGGTGGTCGTGGGGGTCAACGGGTACGCCTGACTGGTCGTAGCCATGGTAAAGCCCTTCGCATAGCTTGACAGCACCGTACAAATACGAAGCCGCGAGGCACTCCCAAGAATACGAGCCCCTTATATAGAGTTCCCTATCCGGTTCCAGGACTCCGGCGATGATGCCACCCAAATTAGCACGGCTGCAATTATGAGAGCATGATGGAAAGCCGGTCCCACAGGGATCTTACCACCCCGCACTAGAAAAATAAATTCGCGTGAGTTCGAGGCGTCGGGGGGGACAAAGAGAATCCATTCAACGTGATGATGAACATGAAATGGACGGAGAAGCATACACTAAGCCGAGATAAAGGTCGGGCGCATGAGTGGCATTTGCCTTCCGCCATCTCCTTTTAGACCTGTCTACGCTTAATTCCCACACGGCACTCTACGGGCTTACGAAGAAAGCCCTCGCGGGTGGCGAGCTAAAAAAAAAACATGGAGATGAGTCTCGTGGGAAATTCGGCGCATCATGGGGCATGGGCACTCACAGGTTTATCAGGGTCAGCCAGGACAAAGTGGTAACGACGGAGAATCGAGGCAATGATGATGAGCAACTCCATCGACGCAAGGTTACGACCCACGCAGGTCCTAATCAAGCAACTCTCATCAACCCACTGCTAACCAGTCGGTGCGCGGGATACGTACCGAGGTCCAAATGAGAACGGATTGAACGCCTTTTGCATGGCTGCATTGTCACGCTCGAACCACCTCTCGGGACGGAAAACATCGATGTCATCCCCCCAAGCCTTCTTATCTCTGTGAATCGTGTAAGTTGGCACACTAAGGACCGCGCCTTGAGGGAAGTGTGCGCCATCAACCGTCAAACCTCCTTCCGGAGCTACGCGAGGGAGGCCAATCGCTGAGGTCGAGTGGATCCGCAAAGCTTCATTGATGACAGCTTCCAAGTATGGGAGCCGTTTCACCTGCTCATACGTAACGGCGATATCATCTACCGAGCCAAGAGCTTCGTCCAGCTCCTTCTGGAGCTTCTCCTGCACGTCTGGATAGCGAGCGAGGTAATAAGTGATCGCACACGAAGAGCTAAACGATTCGGCTCAGCATGGAATCGTCCCCAGTCAAGAGTGCACCCACTTTGAAGTAGTGTCAGAGCCTGCAATGAGTTGCGTTAGAGCTTCAGCAGTCAGCTCGGCTGTACCCATCGGGTTGCCTTCATCATCCCGGCCTTGCTGGAGTTTACTGAGTAGGTCAACGCGATCCGTGGGGGTTGTCAAACGCTTTGCGACTGCGGCAACTGCCAGGCCAGCGAGGTTCTGAACAGCCTGGCTCCCTTTACTGTACCACGGAAGGAGGCGAACATAGGGTCTCCAGTGTGGGGGGAGAACGCCCATAGACGCAGAATACTCGCCACGGTCATTGAGAATCTGTACTGCGGGAATCTCAACCACCTCAGGTTTTCCCTCGGTTCCATAGGACTCCATCGCATCCTTTTGCGATACAGCAACGGGAGCCGAGTCCTTTGCTTTGAGAACCATGCCAAACGGAGATCCGAACGCGAGATCACCTAGAAGAATGCATGAGTGGGCTGCCTCGTAATGCCTCTACCGAACATCAGATACCAATGATGTCAAACGCGAGGTAATTGTACCCTAAAAAGCTATCAGAATGACGAGCATGACGGAACTGTCGCAACGTACAGGGCAGACAATCCATCCAAAGACGATCATCCCGACCGTACCAGCCTTCCCCCTCTGTACCGGAGCCACCCCTCGCGGCTGCATCATACAACCGATCCCATTGCTTCAAGAGTTGGCCGATGTAGAGACGGGCAATGGGCTCAAACTCCAAGACATTTTTTTGGGAGAATATGTGCGAAACGATTTTCCTCTTGCGAGCGTGATCGGCACGGTCCCTGGTGTTGAACAGTCCTCTGTGAATGGATACAAAGGCATCATAAAAGTCCGATTTGAGGGAGCCGTTTCCGTGGGCGTAAACGATCTGCAGAGCGGCGGGGTCTGCGACCGACACGTGGTTAGGTGCTAAGCGCACGAGTGTCCCTATAAGGTCCCGATGAACTTCAGTGGGGAGAGGAGAATGCATAATGGTACGGTACCATATTTTTCGTGCAGCTCGTGGACGACTTCTGAACGGTGACCCTGACTGGCGACCCAACCGAGCCAAATGTCGGAGAACCCGGCAAGGAATGGACCGGGAATGCGACGTTGGTTGAATGGATCGACGAGGTAAGGGATGAAGTGGGCCAAAATGACAGCGACGGGCAACGCTGCCAATGCTGTGGACAGCCTGAGGTCGCTGACTAGTGGCGGGAACTTGAGAGGGATCGACCCCAGAACATCCATTATGTTGGTGGAAGCGAATGAACCTGGAGGGGCAACACCGGATCTTGTTTTAAGTGTTTGTGTCTAAAAACCCCTTACGGCGGACATGTAACACCACCCCCTCTCCCAGGTACTAAATCCGTACCCCATTATCCAAGCGAGCTCGCCTGCAAAGCTTGCTAGGCGGTCTCCAGAGAGTGAACTTGTAGCGAGCACAGGCAATGCGGTTCCAGTCGGTGTGAGTTCATTGATCCCCCAGTTCTGCTGGGTGAGATAGCGTCTCGATGACCTGGCATAACATGAACTAATTGGGACCAGCGGGTGTGGGAATTGGTACAGCCACTCCATCCTTGCCGGGACGCGTCTCACCTTCCGGGGTGTACCGTATGGTGGCCTTATCATGAATGCCGCAGTGTTTGCCAACGCAGAAGATAACTCAAGCATGATTTTCGTACCCCAGATCGATTGAAGATGACCCTCCGGTTCTCGAGGTTCGATTGTGACTCGGGTGGCGCATGGCTGCAGCTACCTCTCGTTGCCTTGGGGTATGTTGTCCCTTCGTGTCCCTACCCTGTCGCTGATGCGCATACCTACGAACGTCCATTGTGTTTGGATCCGAAGGGTGCATGTGTGCAGACAAACTGATATACAAGAATGGATATCATGACGTCTTCCACTCTCGGCGTTTGACATTCGTCTCTCTTCGCATTATCACCCTTCAAGTATTGCGCCAGTGCTCTTGCTCCACGTCGTTAGAGCGCTTATGGGCGATTTCATATTCCAGTGCGCCTGCAGAATCACGAGTGCGTTCACATCTTCCTTGGCTGGGCTCACGAAACGCAGTGGGCCTCGCCAGGAGGAGGGACAGCGGATTGGGTAAGGTTATTCTATGTCACCAGGGAAGAGATAGAGCAGAGGTGGATCCCGGTAAAGACCGATCATGGCACGTAATGAGGCGAAGAGGATGCGAGCATCTGTGGTTATTCACGTTTAGGTTATCTCGACAGGTTCACGGATTTGTAGAATGAACTTGGTTTGAGTGCACGGGACTGCAACAAGAGAATGAATAAGCCATTAACCACCCCTCTCTCGTCGCTACCTTTAAGGCGCCACTCCCATGACGAAGGGAAGTGTTGAGGATACAATATCGCTTGCCGTCGACGCGTTTGTTTAGCTCTTTGGAGACGCGCAATACTGTTCCCGCTTCGATTGGCACCACAATGTTGCGAGGATGCTCATTAGATGCTTGCAGTCACTTTCACAGCCTGCCTGAACACGAGGACCAGACGGAGCTCTTCACCGCACACGCCAAACAAGCATGTCTCGGGCCGCCAGGCAAAGCTTCCATCTGAAGGCGTACCGCGTTCTTTACCCCAAATTCGAGTCGGATTCTTGTCAGGCCTCACCCACTGACACAACCGCCACATGGTAGTCGTCCCTGGAGCTTTCCAAACAGGTACAAGAGATAGCCAACCCAGGGGCTGTGGGTGGTTTCCACGGGACGCAGTGGTCCTGCCGTGTCCTGCGCACGCGCACCGGGCGTCCTGCTACTACCATGTTTAGGCCGTACATGTCCATGCCCGGTCGGGGTGGCTATAAGTCTGCACAAAAAACGGACCCCGTGCTTGTCCTCTTTCTTTCAGGTCTCAGTATTCAGTACACAGCGGTCCTGGCGCCGAAGGTTTAGAGATGCCTCGTGCCAGTGTGTGCGTCCTCGCAAGCTTCATATCTGGCGTGTCGACAGCCTTGATTCTGGCAAGTAGCCCAAGCTACACCGAAACACGTTCTTTTCGGGGTAGCCTTCACGATGTCAAACGGAGCCAGTCGGTGCACAATGGGTGTCGGGTTAGTCCGTATCAGATTGCATACCGTATGCATTCGCTTGTTTTCCTTGCCGTCGCGCTGTGCATGACCCGTTTTCCAGTCAACTCCGTGAAGGACTTTTGCTTATGGGCACCACCCCTACAACCAGCATCTTCAGTTATCACGAACACGGAGGTCAGTATGCGTCACGTCGCTGAAGGGACTCAAGCTGACCACGCAATGACCTCGTAGCACACCTTAGTCGCGTGGTGTACGAATGTGCGCCGAGCTAGTGGATAAAAAAACGCATAGACGGACTAATCGTTCTTTCGTCTAGGGTGCCCACAGAAGCCGTCTCATTCCGGACGGAACGATCACGGGGGCACGCATGATAATAACTCCTCAATATGTTCAAATTGCGGGTAGGTCATCAGAGCGATGTCACAGTTCATTGTCGAGCGGAGCGCTCTAGGTGTTGGCAAGCTGACCAATATCAATGTGCCTGCTGACGGCGTGGCCAGCGCGAGTGGGCAAGGCCACAACGTCCGCGGCGTTGTCTTCACGAGTGTATATGGTCAGCCAGAACAATTTTACGACTGGGCGGTAAAAAAAAGCCTCACCGATTATTGCACGGCGATCTTACGAGATTCGACAGTGCTTCGTGTCGCAAGAACGCTTTTGTTTCAGAGCCTGCAAGCCTTCCGCTGCCGCATCGGATGAATGTTCACAGATACACGACATCTCAGAATGTTCGGAGAATGTTTTCGGAGACTATGACGCAGGAGTGTTCGAAGAATGCAATGCCACAGAAATGCCTTCCACTTTGTACCAGGAAGTGTTAGTGCCTCTTTCGCATCATTCTACACAGCCTTTCTTTAGCTGCACAGTTCGCGGTGCTACTGGCGATGCAGTCACTCACCCGAGGAGAGCTATTGTACCTTTGCTTCTCACTTCGTTCTCTTCCCAATCGCATAGTCACAGCACGCTAACATCCACGACAACGGGTACTGCCATAACGGCCACTTCTCCGTGGTATCTGATCACCACACCAATTACTACCACTTCCGTGAACTCCACTACGCCAGTCTCATCTGCTGTTCCTACCTCTGCGCCGCATTCCTACAGCCACACGCATGCCCACTCACCGGGCCGCTCCTCCTTCGCTCTGTCTTCGTCTTCTTCACACCACTCGTTCAGGCCCTCGCCGTCTTCCTTGAGTGCGGTGTCCTCGCTTTACGGCCCCTCGATGTCTTTGCCGTCGTCCCCGCCAAGTTCACCGATGCCATCCGTTGCACTTATATCTCCCATGCATCCTTCTTCGGGAATCCCAACATCGTCTGTCACATCCATCTCCATATTCGCCTCCTCGGTCGCGCTCCCGCCCACACCATCTTTTTCGTCTTCCTATGGAATGTCCTCTTCGTTTCCTGGACCTTCCTCCACTTCTATGTCGTACAACCGTTCTACACCACCTCCCACGTCGTCTTCCACACTGTCCTCCGCACCGTTTCAAAGCTCATACATGGGGAGTTCCACTTCCACGACTCTTTCGTCGTCGTCTTCGCCGACCTCGCTTCCAACCTCTTCCCTGCCTTTAGCATCACCCGTTACGTCACCCCCCACATTATCCTTATCGCCGCCGCAAAGCTCCTCCATTCTGACTTTCACCACCCCTTCTTCGTCTGTCACAGAAACGTCTCCAATTTCTTCCTCGCCTGTCATCCCAAGCTCTCAAACGCAAATCGGCCCACAGTGTCCCCCTCTTGTTGCGGCGAACGCAGGCTCTGTCCTCCCCTTGACCCCACTTCTCCCTCTGACGCTTACGTTCCTGATGGCTGTCTTATTGTCTTCTGTCGGCTTCCCCGTTCTCTGAGTATTCTTGTCCAAGTATGTATGCCACGCAGCCCACGCTCCTATTTTTTTTACGAGGCACGCAATTCTATTTGTACATGAAATCGACAGAGAGAACATTGTAGTAGCACACGAAACGGATACTCATATTCGTACAGCCAATGGTTGGTCTTCCCTACATGTTTTGACGAACATCCTACAGCGGCTCGACGTAGGGAATTGGCCCCACGGGGACGATGCGTGTCGGGTTTACCTGTGCTGGGATGAGTGAGACACTAATACGTATACGAAGGACGAGACCTTGATCTGGGCCCAATAGTAACAGGCTTTGATGTGGTCAAAGTTGGTGACCGACTTGAACGCGTCGTTGTTCCAATACAGCTTGCGCATCCACCTAGGAAGACAACGGATCCGTTGAGTGGACGACAACTTGGCCTGCAAAAGACAGGGTCTCACAAGTGGATGGCAGGATACCCGTTCCGGATCGTGCGCATGTTGCACTTGAAGTGACCAAAGTACGCGGGATCGAAACGTATCTGCCAAGCGAAGTAGATCAGAGATGGCAATCGCACGCGAAAGCGAGATGAATCGATGTAAAAAGACGCTCACGATCGTGACCCACAGCCGTAAATCCGCCTCTGTCAGCCTATCGCCGACGAGATAGTCCTTGCCGGTCAACATCTTCTCGAGGCGGTCCAAGCTCTCGAAGAGTGGGTACACGGCCTTTTCGTACGCCTCTTGCGAACTCGCGAACCCAGCCTTGTACACGCCGTCTAGAAAGAGCGGGAGCCATCGAGATCAGCCGACGAGACGTGCCGAGCGCGGCTGTAAACGTGCGTACTGTTCACGGTATCGTACACCCACGCGTTGATCCCGTCAATCTCCTTGCGGTGCTTCTCGGGGTAGAGGTCAACGGCCGCCTTTTCGGAGGGAAGCAAGTCGTTGAAAGCAGAGTTGAAGATGCGGATGATTTCCGAGCTTTCGTTGTTGACAATCGTGTGGGTCTTCTTGTCCCAGAGAACGGGGACAGTGAACCTTGTAGACAGAAAGGTGAGTGGAGGACGGGGTGGGGTGAGGTTGTAAGGCTTACCTGCCGGCAAAGTCGGGGTTCGCTTTGAAATAGAGATCCTTGATGTGTTTGAAGTTATAGAGCGGGTCGACCTCCGCCCCGGGGAACGGATCAACGCTGGCAAATGGCCATCCCAATTGGGCCAAGCGGGGAGATACGATAGTGACGGCTGAGAAGGACACGAGTCAACACACGACCGCGTGAACGCGATAGACACGCACGGATGATGTCCTCGAGACCCTTCAATTTCCGTGTGATGAGCGTGCGAGTGGCCCACGCTGTGGCACAAGGATATAAACGAAGGACAAAGAGGAGCTGGGGGTGGACGTACGGCACGCGAGGGAGACATAGAGGTGATATCGGTCTAGAGAAGCAGAGATTTGAGTAAAGTTGGCGCCATACAAAGTAACGACACCAACCTTTTTCGGGGGGGAACTTGCCGTCCTTTTGGATCCAGTTCCGGAAGGTTGCCGCTTCTCTGTTGAACGAGCCATCCGCTTCAAGCTGCAGTTTTCCAATGTCAGCCTGCAGCGAGACATCGCGATCTGCAGCCATGGCGAACGATCTAAGTGGTGTGCAGTGTGGGAGGGAGCGGGGAATGATTAGGGGTATTACCATCCTCACAGTGATATTTATGAGCCGCGGCAGGGCGGCCATATGAGGCGCACGTTTCTCGTGAAGACACTCATCCATTTTTGTCATCGCTGTCAACACCGAGCCGGTAAATGACAGACGTAGCGAATCTACCTGAGTCATGCCCAGAGTACCCGTGACAATGTCTATCCACATTAGGTGCCAGCCATACCCACCACACCAACGTGGTCGCGAACCTTGGCTATCTCGCTCGCCGTCATGCCACCCTTGCTCGCGCGGAGAAAATCTTCAAACACGATCAACGCATCGCTCTCGTTGATAAATTCCGTCCTAAATCATTTTCAGTCAGCCACCCCGCTGGTACCTGACAAAAGGAGCATTACCGCAAAAAGGAAAGCAATCGATTCCAAAACGCAGGTTCAGAAATGGTCGTCTGGTACGCTGACCGTGTTGCGGAAGAAAGCGAGGCGGTGGGTATCGTCGAAGTGTCGATGGTGAGTGTAATATCTTGGGGCTTTGAGTTTCCTTCCGGTTCGAGGGAGGCTACAGACGGCGAAGGAGACAAGACGATGGATGGTGTCCGCGAGTGTCTGTGGCTCGCGCTGAGCTTTGAAGCCGATTCGATGTCCAACGCAGTCATCTCTGGGCCAGTTGTAGGAAACAGCGTCTTTGTGGGGTCCCACTCAAACCCAGGTTTGACCATCAAATTGACAGTGTCCCCGTCCTTGACGTCGTACTCTTTGAGAAGCTTTGTGTCCACGAGAGCCTTTCCCTTAAGGAGAAGGCGCTGTGCGTCTGCGGGGGGTGCACGAGGCTGCGCCGCGAGATGTGCTTTGATGTCAGAGATGGTGTCGGTGTACTGAGCGCGAAGAGGAAAGGTGCAAGGAGGCTTCAAGGATTTGAACGTAATGTTGATGGTGGCCGCTTTTGGAATTTTCGCCAATTAAAGTACGTGTAAGTGCGACCAGGGTACGACCTACCTGCTGGTGTCGACGACGCTTCTTTACGTTCTGGACGAGGGGGAACTGGGATCTACGCGACGACTCGGGACAAGACAGGTCCTGAAGCTACTGACACGCACAGACAAGACTGGGACCCGCCTCAGAGCGATATGAGGGGGTGCCTGGTAGTCGTCGTCGAACACGACGGGCTGAGCAGCGACCGTCTTTACAAAATTCTTGACGAACGCGAGCTCTGTCTGGTCTGCCATCCTGGCGCAGGGACAAGCAGTACCAATCAGTGGCTGTGCAAATCCGTGACATCCATCACGGCGTGACCACGCTGTTATCAAGCCCGTCCTTGTTCTGTATCCCATTTCATGGCTGTATGTGTCTGCCAGCTCATTCCCATGGTTCGCTGACCGTTGCATCATGTAGTCAGGTTTCGGTTACACTGGAGGTGCGATGCGTTGTATCCTCGCCTCCACCCCTTCTGACGACAAACAGGACGTTCGCGATGTTTCGCGCACTGGCAAGCCTTCCAAAAGGTGATCTCAGAGTCTCGTCTTGGCCGGCTGTGCTGAAGGATGTTGGGTAGTGCTATGCACAAGCGGATGCACCGCAGGAATGCAAATTACAAGCTGAAGACTACTTAGAGTGTCTGCACCACAGGAAAGAGGTACGCGAGTTCCCAGATGCCATGATCCGCGCCCGACGTGTTCTAGATTGCCCGCGCCAATGCTGTCAAGGCAGAGTTCATCAAGCAGGCGGAACACCAGGCAAAGGAGGGGCGTAAGGCTGCAGATGTCCTCGCGGAGGGGGTGATCATCGGTGTGGGCCTGATACGGCGTGACGAGGCTAGTGAGAGTACATAGACCTTGCGTGGAATGTACCAGAACCCCTGCGGCACTGTCAGTTTGTCAGCAACCAAATAGTTTCCAAACATACTAAATAGCCACAATTCCCCCACTACCTTCGACTCTCCCCTCCATCATCACTCGCTTCCCCCCCTCTACATACAATCACTCCAGTACGTATCTTCTCCGCCTCGCCCTGAAATCCATCGCTAACTCTCAAATCCCCTTTTCGCGTCACCCCTTTCTGTTGTCTTGTCCACTCTGTCTTCCATACCTCACATTGATCGTGTGCGATGTTGCTCGATCTACTCACGATTCGTGTCCCATCGCTCTCACAGACTCGCTTATATCTTCTCATCTTGTTGCTATGGCCCTGAAGCGCATTAACAAGGTGGGAATATGCTTTTCTTCGCTTAAGCGCCCTTCCTCACGAAAGCTTTTTGTCTCAGGAATTGATTGACCTTGGGCGTGACCCACCCTCCTCTTGCAGCGCCGGTCCTACAGGCGACAACATGTTCCAATGGCAAGCGACAATAATGGGTCCGGTGTGTGAATATTTGAGCGGGATGCCTCTGCGGATAACTCATCCATGGGTTCAGGGTGATTCACCGTACGCAGGCGGTGTCTTCTTCCTTTCGATCACTTTCCCTACGGATTATCCATTCAAACCCCCCAAAGTCAGCTTCACCACAAAGATCTACCACCCTAACATCAATGCGAATGGATCCATTTGCCTCGACATCCTCAGAGACCAATGGTCGCCAGCATTGACCATCTCGAAAGGTTGCCTCATCCCCTGTGTCAACCATCTCATTTAAATATCGTCTCTAGTTCTTCTTTCGATTTGTTCCATGCTCACAGACCCTAATCCCGATGATCCATTGGTGCACGACATTGCACATCTGTACAAGACAGACCGCCCTCGGTACGAAGCAACCGCCAGGGAGTGGACAAGGAAGTATGTACTACCGTCGCTATTTTTAGGTCTGCCCTGATTTGCTGCCGACCAGGTATGCCATGTAGCACGGTTACAGCCGCGTTGCAATTCATTCACATGGGTTGTATTTGATGACTGTATCGATGTCTTACCTCATCGCACGTTTTTGATGTTCTAGTATTACCCCAATTTCTGTCTTCTTGTGGCATGAATTTCAATGTGTGTTCATAATCCTGACCAAGACGCTCCCGGGCATTGACGGAGCTGTCTGAGCGAGATCGCAGTCGTCTTTGTGAGCACGACTCGTGTCCGAGCCGGTGAATCGGAGGTGGAGGACGACCATATATACCTCCGTTATCATCTCCGTCGCAACTCGGGTCTCGCATACCCGGTTCTCAGAGTCTTCCTCCGGTCATGGTAGTGCCGTTGAGCTTCGTCACTCTGGTGTCGTCACTCATGACATGGGTATGCCTACGAAACTATCGTAGGGTGCCTTGATGCCCATGAAACGCGTATTCATACTTGGTGCACCGCAACGACACGTCGACAACCTTCGCACTGCATTCCCCGACATACGTGGTATATGTTCTTTGCGCTCTCCCTCGCGCCGAGGCGCTTGCCTGACGACATCCTTTGTATTTCACATGAATGCACTATCTTATAGTTCCGTCCCGCCTCACTGAAGCGGTCCGATCACAACTATGCCACAAAGTGTCAGTGGGTGCTCGTCATCATACGGATGATACGGTATCCAGACCACCGAGAAAACATAGCTTCAGAACCGTATATCAGGGTGCAGGACAAGACAGAATAGTCAGCCAACAACCCAACACCCTTCTACAACGCGACACATCTACCGATGGTATACGGTGTTGATCCCTTTTCGGCCCAGAACGCCACTAATACCAGCGCGGCTTCCATATTTGGCGCGCTCCCCTATCCCGGATCGGCGTCGTCAGTCGCCCCCCCCCTCCATTCACTCGTCACGCTCCGATTCACGTCCTTGAGTTCAACCATACTCAATTGCAGCGTCGTCGGTCCCCACAATGGGATACACTATCGCATCGTGACCGACACCTCCGCGCAGGGGATCACTCTGGTCAAGGACGCTACAGGACGGAATATCGCCCTCGTCGAGTGGTGGGGCCCTCCGACCATCCATGCGCAGGCTATCGGGGAAAAACTGCACGTCGGGCAGTGGCTGCGACTATCATCGGATAGACTGTACGTTGTTACCGCTCGCGAACTCAGGCTCGGGCCTCGTACTGATTTCGCTGCTTTTTTTTCGAACAGCTTGCGTACGATGACTCATTGCGGGGTTCATTATGCCTGGGTGCCTCGTGACCGATTTTTGCAGGTCGGTGTCCGCCTCATGATTCTAGTTGCCCCGCATGAACGATCCTCCGTTTTCTCGTTAGCTGTTCGCTCCAGGCTCGTCGGAATGGTTGGCTCGCGTGACGAGGCACCACGACACATTTGTGCTTGAGCTGAGCTCTCGTGCAGTCGAGCTTGGTCTCGTCGATGTTGCCGTCCTGGCGACTGTGCTCATGCAATCTGGCAAGAGTATTGATTAGATCAGTATGACAATATTATTCTACTCGATACTATTCGTACCTTAGAACATGTAGTAGATTTAAGGCTAATGCTTTCGTATTTATGTGACATCGCTGTACTGCATTGGTTCATTGCATCCTAGGGAGTGTGGACGATATCGGAACCGAACGGTGATGATTACGTCATATCGCTGGCTTCCGGTTTAAGTTTTCGGGCGTCGGAAATCAGCTCTCGACGATCTGGCTCGTTTGAAGTCATTTCCGATTCAAATGAGCTCGTTCAAGTTCGAAACTCTCTGAACTATGTAACAGAAATGATATTTGCGTGTGGACAACGGAAACGCAGAGGAGGGTTTTGTGAAATGATCATGGCCGACGAATCGCCGTGACGTGTTGCTTCTACGGGTATCATAGCAAGTAATCCAGCGTCTCTTTTTTTTATATATACTAGTACCCATGTCCCCAAGACGCCTCTCGATATCAGCAACCTCGACGTCAATACCTAGACTATGGCGCGCAAAAAGCGCCGGACAGTAGCCAAACCACATGAACCCGAGGATGACACGACGTCCGATTCAGACTCAGAGACGATCGCCTCTCAAGACGATACTGTTGATGAAGCCCGCGATACTTTCATTCCTGTTGCAACTGCCGACCGCAAGTCTAAACCCGCATTATTGCAGAGTCTATCGTCTGTAGAGTCAGATGTAGATCAGGCAAGAACTCGATTCTGGATGAAGTATGAAGAAATAGCTTCCGACTTCGACAAGCAGTTCGTGGGCAGGCTGGAAAATGGAGCCGACATCTCGATGCTTTTTGTGAGTACTTAAGAAGTCATCCCTGGTAACTCTTAACCAACGTGCGAAA
This sequence comes from Tylopilus aff. balloui, assembly GCA_038089055.1. NCBI lineage: Eukaryota > Fungi > Basidiomycota > Agaricomycetes > Boletales > Boletaceae > Tylopilus > Tylopilus aff. balloui. The sequence continues at coordinate 13,241 of JBBPKC010000050.1, read as the reverse complement.
GGCTGGCCTCTTCTCTGCGGTCAACACAGCATTTATCATCGCCTTTCAATCCAATATTGTCACCATCAACTCTACCAATGCCACGATCGCAAACATTGTCAATGCTGGCGGTCTCGTATCGTCGATTGCTTGGACTACAGCACTTTCCTACGCAAGTCTCTCCGCGAGTCTTCTCGCAGCTTTCGGTTCCTTACTCGCGAAGCAATGGCTGGCCCACTTCAAGGCCACCCGTTCAACTCATGGCTCCCTCTCCTCTCGTGGCATACACCGACAACGCAAGTTTGATGCCATACAAAACTCCCGTTTCAACACCATCTTGGACTACATCCCCCTTCTACTCCAGGCGTCTTTGCTGCTGTTTGCCATTTCATTGCTGGGTATTACCTGGAATCCATACCGCGATGTGGCGGGTGTCATCCTAGCTGCGACAGGGATCGGGTCCACATTATACCTCGTCACCTTCTTCGCTGCAATATTTTCATCCGATTCCCCATTCCAGACCCTCCCTTCCCAGCTCATACGGCGGGTTTTGAAACCCTTCCTGCGTAGACGTCGTCGCCGATTTGCTCGGTTGCCTCGCGATCTTAAGGCTTCCAATTCAGCTACGAAATTCATACCCCTTTCCATATCCGCCCTCTCGCGGGAAGCGCCCGCTGTGCGTTGGCTTTTGCGAACATCCACCGATCCCGCTGTTGTTGCTGCCGTGGCCAAAATGGTGCCAGAAGTCAATTGGCCACTCGATTTCGATGTCTCGGAGTTCACGAGTCCATTGTGGGGGACCTTCAAGAGTTGCTTCAAGGTGCAAAGCAATGATTATGACATCATCTCTCTCTCTTGCTCTGACGTCGATCAAGCATATACCTGCAGCAAAGCACTCTGCCATCTCTACTCAGAAGTACTATTTGGACGGTGCGAGCCTGACCAAGAGCTCCGGGCCATTCTCCTATCGATTGTATGGTGTCTCTCATCCACGAAGGACTTGAGTGGCCCACAAGAGCATGGCTTCGCATTCATATGCGCGCTTATTTCAATTATTACCACCCGGGGTTCCATGTCCATCCCTTCGATCAGTGTTCCAGAGGGGGAGTTACCATGGGTTCTCCACATTATCTCTGCTTTTCTCTATAGCAGATACGATGAACGGCAGGCGTGGCTAGAGCTGGCAGCTTCGATTAGCCCAAATTTAGCCCAACTAAGGTCGATGTCTTCGAAAGTGCTAGCAGACCACTGGGTCATAATTGCACTTAGTATTGACTTGCCAATTCGCCCGAGCGATCTTGTGAAGACCAACAAGAGGTGTGTGCAGCCGTAAAATGTCCTCGAAATGGGTTGATGACCATCAGCAACAGCTCGGCAATTAAGCGCCTGCGTGAAGAGGTTTGCCGTTTCTTTAGAGCAGAATCACCGCGTCTCGCGACCGCCATCCAGACTCGGAATACCTCTGTTATTCCTTCGGCGCTTGATCTCATCCTTCGCGTCCTCAGCGTGGAGCAAGACATCGGAATAATTCCGGAAGGATATTTTCGCGATTGGATTGCCGGTCTTTATGAGGGCTTAGATGGAATTGTCCAGGAGAACGGCGATCCTACTATCATGGAAATTGTGTTGGGGACTCTCCATCACTCTCCATCGTCAAAGGGGAGTTTCTGGGAACGCGGAAAATATATTATTCACCACACCCTGGAGGATGCCGTGGTATCAAATGATGCGGAGAAAGTGGGACGAGTTCTTTCACTTTGGTTGAATGGCTCTCAGGAGAAGGTTGACTTCGATCTGTGCATTGATGCCGTCACACTGTTACTCTCTAGTGACAGTCCGAGATTTTGCCTCATCGCCTTACACTCGTTCACTCAGGCCCTTGGGCTTGTCCGGTCTTCTCTCCACTCGATGGACTTCCTTCGATGCGACGAAGGCAAACTTACACGCCTCTTCGACACCCTTCTTGATCCTGCACGCATTGATGAGGACAGGGTCAGCGTAGCTCTTAGTTACCTGCGGGTAATCTCAACAATGGCTGATAATACCTCCTTCCATAACTACCTTCTCACTTATGGACATATGCAGCGGTGCATTGATATCCGTCTCGACTTTCCGGCCCTTGCAGCAGCCAAAGCGGAAATATTCCAGAGAGAACATTCATTCCTGTCGCTGTCCATCGTTGCATCCATCGGAACTTGCTCCGACCACAGTTGTATCGAAGCCGCCGTGCGTCCCGGCACCACCGTCGTCAAGGGCTATCCACTGGAATGGTGGACGATCGTTTCTGCCTTGGAGTACATCCAGCATGCTTTGCGCTCCCAGTTGGACGCACACCGCATAACTCGCATCGCCGACTACATAGAACCAATCTGTCAGGCCCCACAGGCTATCACGATGGCGTTGAGAGACAACATAGCAGCGAGGGTCAGTCGAAAGAACCCGTCTGCACTTGATTCAGCGCTTGTGCGGCTGGTCCTTGTGCTTGACATGTTGCCCGTACCTTCCGAATGACCTCCAGTCACTAAGTTAGAATCTCGGTCGGGCGTCACAAGCGCTGATAGGACCCATTGGATATACGTATCTCTTCCAAGGTTTTCGGTTCCTCAGTAAATCTGGATATCTTTTATGATGATTTATGTGCTTATTTTACCCTAAGTACGCTATCCATCAACTGATGTCACTCCGTCCTACGAGTATGAGTGCTGTCAAATCGTTTAGGGCCCCGTAATACGTGATTTAACGGTAAGGGCAGCTCCATACTTTCCCACGTATTCAAGTGTCACGACACCTGAATGGACCGCATGAACCGTTCGAGTGCCGTTGTCTGTATATGCCGCAACCTGGTCGCCTCGTCCATACCTACCTGTGATTGTGCCTGCGTTCACATACGGCACGCCATGACGAGGAATCATGTCAGAAAAACAACAATGATATGAAAACCGAGGACATACGAGGGCAAGCGGTTTCACCTGATCCAGCACTGCCGTCAATCCGGACATCATTTCTGCCAGTGCAACCCTGTGTCTCGGGTCGCCCTGCAAATACAACACGTCCGGAAGGATACTCATTAGCCTCGGAGTCGCTCGCACGAGGTTCTCCAGCTCGGCTTCCTCCACCGCATCTGGCAGAGCCGCATCGCTGATGGATGCATGGAGTTCAGGGAGGCGTGTCATGGTGTGGGAGTAATCCAGGTATGCCTGGTGGTGACACGTAAGAAGGTGCACCGGAGATTGAGGGAGGGACATACCTTCCCCTTGACGTGCCATCCGTCGATGGATTGGCTGGCCATTCGCTCGAACAAGGACCCCAGAAGCTCGAAGTCTTGGCGGACCACTGCTTCAGGTGCCAGTTCCACTACCGCGAGGTCGTGAGCGGATTGGTACAGACCCGCCGCCATGTATAATTCATAGGCCTCAAAGACTTTGCCTTGGCTGATGGCGTAGAGCGCCTGTCGTAGCACATCAGAGGCTTCACACGAGAGATAGGTAAAAAAGAATTACCTTGGCATCATTGACCCACGCGAGGGGGATCTTCAAGCTCCCCAAAATGCCGCTACACATCCACTCATCGAGTTTATCAGCCGACCTATGGAGAATGTCGCGGACGGCTTTTTCCCGCCTAGCCGACGCGAGGTTAGATTAGCGGAATGCCCGAAGTGCAGAAGAACGTACCCTGCTGAACCTTCAATGTGGAGAAGTACGAAAATGGCTTCTTGGAGCATGCCCAGTTGCTCCAGTTGTTGCGCGTAGTAACTGGCCAGGAGGTCCGCACCCGGGCTGTGGCCCTCGCGACGTCCAGGGACGTCCTCGTCCATTTCTTCGACATGTTCTGACTCGCCACGATCGGACAGGTCACGAATGCGCATACACCGTGACAAAATGATGTATAAATGCCAGGGGAAAGAGTAATCCGCCGGCGATGCTCCGAAGGAAAGCGGGGTGAGGATCTGAGATAGTGAGCATGCCGGGTCGGCGTATAGCCGGATGAGGGAGAACAGAGCGTCGGAAGGAGGAGGTGAAGGCATGTGAAACACAAGTTTCTGTGAGGGGCCACCCTCCAGATAATACGGTCGTGGGGGAGCAACCCGCGAGGATGATTCCCGCATGGCGAGGTCATACGACTCAAATACTTGTGCTATAGACGCATCCATGGGCTCCACATACCAGAGATACATCCCGAACGTCCGTTTCCAGTCTAATCCCTCGAGCGGGTCGATGTCAGGACATCGTTCGACGCTGCTTGCTTTTGACCCTTCCAGAATGTCTAGGCGACCAGCGAGCACGGAGTATATCTTTCTGATACTCGCGCTGACGTGAATATCTATTCTCTGCTCTCGCCAAAGTTGTAGCTGCTCCTTGAGATCCTCCCTGAAATCGAAATCCCCCGAGGCTTGGGAGATGAGCGTCGCAAGTTTGACGAATCCATAATCCATGGCGGTATCGCATGCCTTGTCAATCTGATGCCCAGAAAGAAGGGAGAATACGAGAGCGGCGGGGTCGGCGGGTGATTGTTTTTTTAGATCGGCATTGACTACCGAGGTAACGGCGTCTCCTAACCATTCGATGAGCGCTGCTTTGCGTCGGATGGATGAAATACGGTTGCGGACATCGACTGTCACGTCGCGGCCTAGACGAAGCTCCATACCATCGAATAAGGCATGGCCAAGGCGGAAAAGTGACGCCTCAAACGACTTGTCATTTTGGGGATACAAAGACATGAAGGAAGAAAAGGAAAGGTCCGACGACGGATCGGCAAACGGAATCCCGACTTCGTCTTTCACAATGGGTGTTTCTGATAGGTGGTGTTGCAGCAACCGAGAGAGTCGGCTGCTGGTGTCTTCGAGAGCTTCGGAGAAGAACGGCACGCGTGTTTTCGTGACAACCGAGGAGTTCGCAGATAACTGACTAATCGCGATGGAGTGAGTGGTTTGTCTCGAGCGAACGAAATTACACTCACACCTGACTAGAATGTCCGCATAGTTGGCCTAAATGTACCAGATTCGCACCAGAACCCCATCCGACACGGAAGGAGCGTCCAAGTACAAGACCCGCTTCCGCTAAAGCATCTTCGTTCCCAGCCACAGCTGAGGCTGATATGTCGACGCGTGCATACTTGCGGGACGGCCGATAAACGGGATGGTCAATGTCGTGAGCAAACGAAATTCTCTAGAGTTGGATGTGAGACGCAAAGGAGGTCAAAACGACGTGCCACGAACTTCTTGGGAGTCCAACCGACCCTCTCCAACAGAGTCACGACTATGTTTGCGGCTGACGGTGGGCGAAAGCTTGAAACGCGGCCGTGCGGGTTGATTCACGGAGTGAAGCGCCGCCGCTTCCTCAGGCATACGGAACAGCGACGTCTGCATGACGTGCACCTTTTGCGGGTCGATGCCAGCACGTCCAGCCCATGATGCGACAGAGGCACCCCGTCCGCGTACATTTTCATGTTCGAGCTCGGACGAACTCGAGGATTCGGATCGGCTTCGAGTGTACTCGTATTGAATTTCGCCGTCCGAGTCTTCGACTAGGTAACGGCTACGCGGTCGCCGCAAGGGGGGTTTTTCGATGACGAGGTCGTCCTCGTCCATGTCGGAGGTGTCTTCTGATTCATCCTCTTTCTCGTCCGCTTCGATGTCTTCTGCCTCTTCCGAACCAGAACCGTGCGACTCGTAGTCCATGTCCACCGACCTGATTGGCGAACCAGGGGTATGCTTTTGCGCATCGTGTGGGGTGTAGGGTGTCTGCTCGTCATCGCTGCTATCGCTGGTGAGCGCACTGAATCGCGCCATGATCCAAAAGCTGACGAACAAGAGCACACAGACTCCACTCTCACACAAGCCAAACAAGCAAGCACACGCTTCCATTTACTAGTCTTACAAGTACAATTTATACGTTCCTTTGCAAAATGTCGGTTGGTTTGACCTCGATCCATTCATTGACCCACATGTATCTTGAAAACACAACATAGAGACAGCGGAACCATACCAGCTGAGACGCATGTCTCTTCATCGCTCGGATAGCCATCATATACTGCTTCAAGCCGGATGTAAACACCGCATGCTGGTTCCTGTCATTTGGTGTAAAGTGACCTAGGATCCCTTTCCAGGCCGCACTTAGGCGACTAGAGAGAGCCGCAAGCGCGCCAGCATACTTCGGGAGGAGGGGTACTGTGACGAGACTGAAGACTCGGGGCACAGTGACTGAAGTCGGCCCGGGTGCCCTTAATCGTAAAGTCTTGACAAGTTCCCAAGCACCAAATGGCAACGAGTAGTGGTTCGGATGAGACGAGATACCCCGAGTGTCAAAGGTCAAGATCTAGAGAGCGCCATCAGCAGATATCCATAGAGTAGAGCTGAGAAAATGACACACGGTTGTAATCTGGTTGTTCACGACGTATGGTGCAATCACGACGGCGATGACAGAGGCATCCCATTCCAGAGTCATGTTGTCTTGGAGCATGCTATAAGCGCAGCGCTTAGAGGTAGTCATTCAAAGTGCGTTCGAACAGCCTTACGGATGATCGAGGACCCAGCGCTTGTCCTGGTCGATACCCATCACATCCAAACTACGATTCAGCTCCTCCTTCCTCACTTCTCCGCGGCCGTCTGCATCTCCAACAGACACTGTCAGGGAATATATTTCCGGATGTGCGGGGTCCTCTTGGAGAGCCAACACGGTGGGGGCAAAGAATAGGCACTCATCGTCGGGATGTGCAGTCAATAAGAGTACGCGAGAGGCGTTGGATCTCGCAGGGTCGAATAAGACATGGGTATTGAAATGAAACGGAAAGTACAGCGAGGACACCAACAAGACTAGCAGCGCAGATAGCCACAACATGTGTGAGACCAAGTTCGGTCGGAGACTGCCGCGACAGGTCTGACAATGACCAGCCATCGCTCGCTCGACTACCCCGACTATCCCTTCCATCCCAACGACGTCGAGCACGAAGCGTCTAGCATACGAAAACGTCTGCCCATCCCAGATCTTCGCTTCGAGCAGGTATACCTGAAGCGCATACAGGACTGCATCCACATCGAGCCGGCTGCACGCGATGTGAAGGAGAAGGGGAGAGAGCAGCCCGCCGACGTGGACACAGAATTTCTTACATGCGCTCATGTGACGCCCTTGGTCAACCCTTCGCAACGTGTCGTCCGAGTAGACTGGAGTAAAATCGCTTGTATCACCTTGCGGGACCAGATTATGATGCCCTTACTCCAGGGCATGCTTTGGTAAGCCTATATTGCCACCCTATTATGGCTACGTCCATGACTATAACTACAGGGGCATAGTCGGGACATACTACGGGCCATTCGTGGCTTATGCAAGAGGAAGTCTTCGTGGAGGTCCTGTACCGACCCGTCCCGTCGAGGGCGAAGGTGTTGGCTGGTTACGAAGTTGGCTGAAGAAACTAGGGTTTAGTAGTATAACTATTGGTCCGCCAAGCTTATAAAAGTTGCATTGGAACGGCTACAACTCGCTTTTTCAGCACGACCTTCGAGTCTTATATGCATGCGTTGCGGCAAGTCCGCAAGGAGTGTTTACTAGGTCATCGTTGAATAATGTTGCAATCACAGCTTACTTCACGAGTCGCTTTTTAACAACACCGCTCCCCGCATAGGTCCGTACAGAGACGCTGAGAGCGGAAAGTGGTATTCAGTCTGACCATCACAAGATCAGACTAGCATTTCCACTGAGTAACCTTGTAAGGAAAGGAGGTCAAGCTGATCAATACTCACGCTGCGTACATTACTGCACAATGTAGATGATGGCGATGTTCGGACTCT
>JBBPKC010000049.1:44704-63967 GCA_038089055.1 Tylopilus aff. balloui | reverse complement strand
ACTTGACCTAGGTTGACTAGGGTTTTGACTTGAGTGAGGCACTCACAAAGAGGTGCTGTCTTAATTACTCAAGTAGAACTGGGGTAAGGGTCAATGATAAAGGTGTTAAAGGGGTATTCCCTTCTCAGTGAGACAAGATTCTATTGAGGGTATCAAGAGAACATGAAGATGAGGGTAACATGAAGATAATATATATTCATGTAGACAAATCGTAAGGTTACAGGAGAGGTGAGAGCAAGTTTAAATAGAGTACTCCACAGGCAACTGACTAAGCAAACAATCAAGGTACAACATGCAGGGGAAATGGTGTTAGGTGATTTGGATATCAAGTGATTGACAAAGTCAATCAATAAGCAAGTAAGACGTGCCTGAGGAGTAGAGTAAGAAACAAGAGAGCAAGGAAAGAGCAAAGAACAAGAGTGATAGTAGAAGAAAAAGTGGTTCAACATAATAAGAACTGATAAAAAATAGGCCCATATGTTCTATGAGGATCAAGAAGAGGTTGCGATGAAGAAAAAGGACTATAACAGTCTACAGGCAATAAACTATAGAGTTTATATATGGAGGAAAAACTATATAACTAAGTCCAAAGTTAAAATAAAGTATATATTGAAAGTATTATGTGTTGGCTCTACTGAGTCAGAGTCTTAGGATCATGCTCTGAGTGAGCACTGACATTGGAGTTGTGTTAATACTGAAGTATAAAGCATAAGAAAGTATAAGTAGTCTAGAAGAATAGAAATGGAGGCAAATGAGAAATGGGAGTCATAGAAATTTACTAATGTCAGTCCAGGCAAAGTGAATAAGAGAGAAATGTGGAAAAGAGTCTTGAATTATACTAGAATAGATCTGGAATGTCCAGAGTTGGCCTTTGAGACTCAGATATGACAAGCTACTAGCAAAGGGATTGATCCATGAAAGGGATGCTATTGGGATAAAAAAGTAGAAAGAGCTTTCTTCATCTGATTCTAGGGTAAAGACTTGTTGTTGAAGCCTAAGGAATGACATGCTGGGTTATTAGAAGACTCCTACTTCAATCAATGAGAAAGAACTATAATAGTCTTGCTGTTTTGTTATATGCAAGGACTATACTAGAAAGGAACTCAAGTTAGGGAGCTGTTAAGACTGGACTGACAAAGTCCTGAACTCCAGAGTTGAGGTAAATGGGGCATTAGCTTCACCTTATGTGATATGCCCTTGCAATGGAATCATGCCCTGGGATTTCAAGCAGAGGGTCAGAGATCAGAGGTTCAGGGTCTGGAGGTCTAAGGGTTAGAGGAAGGAGAGAGGGTGTCAAGCCCTCAATGAAGATCACAGGAGAACAAGAGGAAGATAGACTTGGTCATCTATGTCGATATTCAAATTGAGATCTATAGATAGTAAACTACAGTGTTTTATATATGGGAGGAAAGCTAGATGACTAACTCTGGAGTCGGAGTAAAGTAAGTACTGGAAGTGTCAAGTGTTGGCTCTACTAAGTTAGAGCCTCAGGATCATGCTCTAAGTAAGCAATGACATTGGAGTAGTTCTAATACCAAAGGATGAAGTATAAGGAAGTATGAGTAGTCCAGAAGAATGGGAACAGAGACAAATGAAAGTCAGAAGTCAGAGGAATTTACTAATGTAAGTCTAGAAGAAATAAATAGAGTGGAAAATAGGAAATAGTCTGGAGTTATACCAGTGTTTGTTTGAAAGATCCAGAGTTGGCTTTTGAAGCCCAGGACATGATAGGAGCTCACAAAGAGTTACACTAACTATTGCTTGAGTTACTTAGACTTTGAAGCTTGAAAACAAAGGGATACTGGGAATGGTAATCAAAAAGATCATGGAGTAGATTTGAGAACTGTATATAGCAAGACTAAGTTTACAAGTATAGAAGAAGGCTTATATAGCTAAGAATTGGAATCACTTAGTAAGATAAAAAATCTTATAAAATAGTATTGAGTAAGTGGTGATGAGAATGTTCCAGAACATTCTGTAGAGTCTAAAAATCATAGAGAAGAGAAAAGATATCATGAGTGAGAAAGAGTAAGTGTTTGAGCAAAGTGATAAAGGAAAATCAAAGTATAGAGAGGGAAAAGCTCTAACTCCATAAGACAAGTAGAAGATACTCATATCAAACAGAGTTAAAAGGGAACCAGACTTTGGAGAAGAAGACAAACAGATATAAGGATTTAAGAAGAAGGAAAATTGTAACAATTTTACCTCACTACAATTATTATTCTCTAGCATCAACATCTTCCTGAATGATGATAAACTCAATGATACTACTCTTGGCATAGTGTACCTGTCATAGAAGCCTAGCAAAGTCTAGATTCTTGATAACTTGCACTATAAAAGTGGGTCACATCAACTTGAGATGCTAGTTATTGGTTGTCCAAAGATGAGCACAATGAAGCTGAAACAACTGGATGGTGAATCTCAAGTGCAAATCCCTTGTTTATAAGGGCTAAGGGTAAACAGGGACCATGCCAACAAGGCCAAGCCATTACCAGGAAGTTGAATTCAGGTTTGGAGTAGCATTGCCCTGCAGTGGCAGCATTGCATACGCAGCCTTCTCTCAATTTTACCTTGGATGGCATTGTGCAACTAAAAATGAGTATCTCCACTTTACGTGCGCCACCGTCAGTGAGGGTGGTAGTGCTCAAGTTTGCAGCTCGTTACACACAACGGTGAGTCTTCGCGGCCGCGCACAGCAGCGCGGTGCATCTTGGGCAACGCCCGCCAGAGTGGCGACAGGTCATACGACGTATTTTATCTCTCATTTCATATTTTCACATGCAGTCGATTCTATCAGACCTGCGGCGTGGGTAGATAGTCCAAGAAAGGAAATGCCCTTGGCCCAGCCCTGTACCCGAACCCTCTGCCCAGCTCTGAATTTAATTTTCCGTTTATTTCGACGGGTTGCTCCTCTATCATCAACCATCATCTTCCCCTACTCTTATTCACATCGTGCGTACCATCCTCCTCACTGTCGTTCAAAAGTGCGTGCTCATCGTCCATCACGCCCTCCAGCACCACATATCAGACCCCTTTCCTATCACACGCAGTGAGTTTCGAAGCGCGTCCTGACGCGTTTGTTTCGCGTTTGGTAGCTCTGAACATGCAGTTGACATCGTTGGCATTTATAGATGCCTGACTCACGCGAAGATTCCGTCTACCTTGCCAAGCTCGCTGAACAAGCTGAGCGTTATGAAGGTATGTGTCGTCATCTTCCTTGATCTGGTCGTGTGCCTCCATGTTAATCTTGTGCCACAGAGATGGTCGAGAACATGAAGCGCGTTGCCTCCTCCGACCAGGAACTCACCGTTGAGGAGCGCAACCTCTTGTCCGTTGCCTACAAGAATGTTATTGGTGCCCGCCGTGCATCGTGGCGGATCGTTTCCTCTATCGAGCAAAAGGAGGAATCCAAGGGCAACGAGGCTCAGGTCGCCATGATTAAGAGTTACAGGGAGAAGATCGAAGGCGAGCTTGCCAAGATTTGTGAAGACATTCTCGATGTCCTCGACAAGCACCTCATTCCGTCGGCTGCTTCTGGCGAGTCCAAGGTATTCTACCACAAGATGTATGCAGTTTCTTCACTATTCTTGTCACATTTTGACGGAATTGTTTAGGATGGGTGACTACCATCGCTATCTCGCTGAGTTCGCAACCGGCGACAAACGCAAGGACAGCGCTGACAAGTCCCTGGCTGCTTACAAGGACGCTTCTGACGTTGCTGTTACCGAACTCCCGCCCACGCACCCCATCCGTCTCGGTCTCGCACTGAACTTCTCCGTGTTCTACTACGAGATTCTCAACAGCCCCGATCGTGCATGCCATCTTGCTAAGCAGGCATTCGATGATGCCATCGCTGAGCTCGACACCCTCTCAGAGGAGAGCTACAAGGACTCGACGCTCATTATGCAACTACTACGGGACAACCTTACTCTTTGGACGTCGGATATGCAGGATGCCGGTGCGTTTATGTCTTGTGCCTGTACCAGTTTTTTACTGAATATGTTTACAGACAAGGCAGATTCAACGGACGTTGCGGATGCGCACGCTGACGAGTAGACGGTGTACCTCTTATTTCATTTCATTTGCCTCCCCGTACCTGATCTCTACGACGCGTTGTTGCCGAGTAGTATCCTCCGGGCAGTTCCACATCACATCATTTGCATGGTCTCACCTGTCGCATCTTTTTCGTCGTTTCATGTTCCTTTATTATACCGTAGTATGCTGCGGTGGCTAGCTGTCTCTAGTGTCATAGAGGCGAATGGAAGAAATTTGAACAACTCGTTGCCTGTTGGGTCGTGCGAGTACGATTTGTTTAACGTCTTTGATTGCGACGTCCACCATGACAAGCAACGCGCCAACAATCCTCGGCTTGCTCACTGTGTGCATAGCATACACGCTTTTTCGTTCTGCATCTGTTGTCCCCCGATCAATATCTCCTCAAGGATGTCGAATGTCGTGGATGTCACCTTCATATCTTCTCCAGTCAGAATTCAACACCTCCTGGACACCATTCGCCAACCGATACTCGCTCTGGCTATACCGTGAAGTCGGATGGGAGCCTAACTATGTGAGGCTTCGGAGGGGTGGGGTTGGATACGCTGATAGCTAATAAATGAGGTAGCCAATGGGCTTACCCATCCTGTTCATACCAGGAAATGCGGGTTCGTCGCACCAGGTGCGCTCCATAGCGTCTTCCGCTGCTAGACAATATTTCTCCTCGCCATTCGTCGTGTCAAACGAATTCACAGGACTAGGCGCAAAACCTATCGATTTCTATACAGGTGCGCCCCTCCCGACTGATCCGACCGCCCAGTTGCGCGTGATGTCTAACATCTTCCAGTGGAGTTCAACGAAGACCTTTCTGCATTCCATGGTTCAACACTCGATTCTCAGATTGCCTATACGTCTGCGGCGATAAAGTACATCCTCTCTCGCTACCCTGCCAATACTCGAATCATCATCATGGGCCATTCTATGGGCGGTATCGTGGGCACTGCACTTCTGCCGTCCGAAAACATCACGGCACTCATTACCATGTCTACCCCACACGCGCTTCCCCCAGCTCGTTTCGACGCGCGAATTGAGGAGATATATGCGCGAAATCAGAAGGCGTTACGTGACGACGAGACACCGATCGTGTCTATTTGTGGAGGTGCGACGGACGTGATGGTCCCTTCCGAGTCTTGCGTTCTACCAGAGGCGTCGAGAGGAGCAGACGTCTACCGGCGGACGTTGTTCACGTCTGCGCTTGAAGGTGCATGGACGGGGGTTGGGCATCGCGAGATGGTGTGGTGTCACCAGGTGCGGTGGCGCGTCGCTCGGGCTGCGCTGGAACTCAGCATCGCACGCACTGCGGGAGAACGTGCGCACGCGTTGGACCGCTGGCTGAGAGACGGGCGTTTCTTGCCGCCAGACGGCGATTCCGACCCGAACCTGGTCCTTGAAGAGGGGAAATACGATGCCCTCTCGGAGGACATGCGGCTCATTGTCAATCGGCCTCTTGGGAAACGGACATATCTCTTACCTGTACCAAGCGCTGGTGACGAGAGGGATAGTCGAACGTTTGTCTTGTATGTGTCTCAGGGAAGCGTCTTGGGCGTGTCCCCACGATACCCGCTCAACCTGCGTGTGTCTGTTCACCACTGCGTGCAGCGTGCCGCAGACACAACCGTAGCATGCGACTCCCTTGCGCCGGATTCACTCAGACTCCTCCCGGCTCCGTTTCCTGGCAAACCATTTCCAGTACCTGACGAAGGCGCAGACGAGAGCGAAGGGATAGTAATTTTCGAGGCCAAACTTCCACCCGGGGTGAAGGGGTGGGTAGGGGTCACCATTTATGCTGGCGACGACGGTCGCGGATGGGTCGCAGGAAGGCTTGACAGACCATGCGATGCCGAGAGTAAGCTCAGTCTCTGGGGTAGGTACATATCTTTTTTTCGCCGGAAAATTGAGTGCTTGTCGACCTTTTTTTGCAGATGCACTTTTGGGTGGTGTAAAGATATCGCTACCTCGCTCTGGCGGTGCGGGTTGGAAGACGCATATCAGTCTTCCACACCTCCCGGCTACTGCGCTGCTAGTGTACAGACTCGTCCCTAAAATGGCGGAATATCCATCGTGCGCGGGTAAGCGCGTCGTGAGGGAGCTTTGAGATAACGCACGCTAATACATGGTCTATCAAGCGCCTCTGTTTTCTCCGCTACTCGCCCATACCTCACCCGCCGCTGAATTACACTATTATCGTCTCGAGTCCGGCCGACCCATTTTCCTTCATGTGCATTCCTCTGCGCCTTATGTCCCTCGCCTGCGCCCCACTGCATTTCATAGCTTGAATCTCACGGTCTATTCTTCGGGAGCGAGTTGTCAAGATGTGACAGAAGTGCGGCTTTCAGTCGACTGGTGGACGTCGGTGGGTAGACTTGGTATGCGGTATCCCACCACGTTACTCGGCTGGGGCGTTGGCATCGTCTCGCTTCTTTTGTTCCATTCCTGGGGTGTAAGTGGTCAGCGGCTGAGCGTCCATGAGTCACTAGACGTGTTCGTGAGGCATCGGATGCCCGCGTTGATGGCGGTCGCTGGTGTTATTGCGTTACTCCCGCTGGGTGCCGATTATTACCTCGGGACTGGGGATGAGCTGGGGGTGTTGCGCGCGGCGTTGGGAGTGCTTATTGTCGGTGTGGCGACTGGAATGGTGTGCGTCAGTTGGTGGTTGCTAATAGCTCTTATGTGGCCCCTCAGGCTGCTGAGGAGGGGGTCGATACAAAGGTATATGACGTGGCAGCTGTCTTTCCAACTCCGTGCTGACGAACGGAGAGCAGGCAGTCCGAAAACGTAGGCGTGCGACGGAGCACGATCATTTCCATGGCCCTGGTGCTCGTGCTCATTTTGCTGTTGGTGCCGTGGCAGGTGGCTTTCCTTGGGTGCTGGATCATCCAACTTTTGAATTGCAATTCGACCTTTCGACCCAAGCCACACCCGGGATCTGTCCCAACGTCGGCGGGTACGCCTACGAATTCTATCCCCCTGCGTGAACAGGGCGACAACGGAGACACTGTACCAGCAGATCTGTCAAGTCCATCCTTTGGCCGAACGCCCACCATACCCAGCCACGCGATGAAAACCACGTTTGTGAACGCATACAACCAAAACACACATGCATTACTGCTGATGACATGGCTCCTTCCTTTGGTTGCACCGGTCTTGGCTGTATGGGTCCGAACGATCCAAACAGCAGGGTACACGACCCCGTTCGACGGCGATCACAACGTGTTTAAAGTTGCGCCGGTGCTCGTGCTCGTGGATCTCTTGGGTCGTGGACGACCACTTGACACGACGTGCGTGTACTATGCTCATTTTTTTCCTATACTTTTGTATCGTGTTCTCAATCACGAATGTGCTACTGACAGGGCGACTGCATGGCGATTTTCGGTGCGGTGGGGATGGGTTGGCGTGGCTATAGTCGCGTTCGTGATGGGTGGACGGAGGGCGTATATGGTGTATGATGTGGTTTGCACGCAGCTGGCGATTCTGTTGGTCTTCCAGATGAAGGTCTGGTTTCATGGATGATAGGAGATTGTCCGCTCGGCGCGTAGTCGTCACGTGACTCGAGTACTGTAGTGTGGTACATATTGACCTGGTCACTGCCTATGAACTTACAGTGAACCAGATCGCAGTCCCAAATCGACCGCCCGACCTGCAAGACGTTCTACCTTGTCTTTTCGCAGCAAGGTGTCGTCCGTTTTGTGCCTACTGTCCGTTCGTTTCGTCGTGTAATGCCTTCGGACAGTCCACCGTATCGAACCCAAGTAACGAGATGAACTCTCCATTTGACGACCCACCCGTCCTTTCGGCTTCACCTTCCTCCGTGAGGGCCGCGTCTCCCACTAGGTGGAGGGCCGACCGTGACACTCCCGACCCAGCCGACTCCATCGAGCCGACTGCTCGCACCCGCGCCTCCCCGACGCTCACGCGCTCCTTCGACCCCAATGACCCTGACGCCCGCGAACGCCAGCGGACCATGGACGTAGATATGGCCCTACATCTCTCTCGTGCACGGAGGGAGAACGTCGTACACCCTACCTCTCCCTTTGACGGTCCTCGATCAAGCCCCGAACCACTGTTCGGCTCCTTCTCCGCTGTCGAACAGCACGATCTTCTGCTGGCACGCGGCGAGGAGCCGCTTGTGCTCGACCACGACGCTATTATTGGCTCTCATGCCCCTGTATCGGGTTCGAACGTGGTCCCGGATCCTCCCCTTCTTGCCGCCACTCAAGGCCAGTTTGCACTGCCGAGCCGTCCGGGTCCGTCGTCGTCCATGCAAGGCTTGCCGAGGTATCCGGTTGGTTCTCCTCGGACTGTATTCGACTTTGCGCCGCTCGAGAGTTTTGCCATGGAAGAAAAGGAGAGTTTGGGTCTGACGTCGAGCGGTCCACCGACGATTAGACTTCGGCATCAGAGGGAGCGGAAGGATGGAACGCAGTCGACCTCGTCTACAGGTGGGGTGTTCGACATCACAGGGGGGACGGCCGCCACGCCTTGGCGCCCAGGTGCTCGTCAACGCAAGCTGAGCGAAAGTGCGCCTCTCCCTCGACCCCACCGCAGAAGTGGTAGGGGGAAAGTAGCACTGTTCGAAAACCAGGCGAACGAGTCCGTGTCAGCTCTCCCAGCGAGACTCATAGACACCGGCCAGCTCAGCGTGGTCCCCTCGTCCGAGGACGTCTCTGGCATGTTCTACCAGTATATGTCACCGCCTCCGACAGGCTTCGGTGGCGCCGCTTCCCCAGGCCACGACAGGCCGTACAGATTCTCGTTCTATTCCAACGCCTTATCGGCGACCATCCATGCCCGAAGCTTATGTGAGCTCCCGGCGGAGGGTCAATCCTTTGAGGACTTGTTCAGTGGTGTGCCATCTCCTCCCTTGACCGTACCGAAGCCGGGGGATGTCACAGGGAGACCCCCCACTTTCGCTGCACCAGTGCCTTTGACCCCTTCTCGACCAAGCATCATCACACGCAGTGGGCAAAGAACCCTATCGAGCTCTGAAGGACTACCACCGGGTGGCATCCTCGGACGACCCGCGGATAAGAACACTCCTGGTCGTCCGAACGGCTCGGGACCATTAACAAGCGCCGACGCTGAGGCGAGCACATGGTGGCTCGACATACAAAGTCCAACCGATGAGGAGATGAAAGTTTTGAGCAAGGTAATCAAACCGCCCACTGTTGCACTGCATGGACACACTCACGCGGAGTTCTTCAAGGTATTCTCAGTCCACCCCCTGACGACAGAAGATATCCAAATGGAGGAAGCTCGCGAGAAGATTGAACTCTTCCGGAATTACTACCTTGTTTGTTTTAGAAGCTTCGATCAAGATCCATATAGCCCCACATATCTTGAACCCTTGAACATGTACATTATCGTCTTCCGCGAAGGTATCTTGTCCGTGCGTCCATTTTTTTTCCCTGTGCTGCAGCTATCTGTTTGGACTCACCTTGTGGTCAGTTTCACTTTAGTCCAACACCACATCCGCAGAACGTACGCCGTCGGATCAAACAACTCAAGGACTATATCAATGTCACATCAGACTGGATTTCATATGCATTGATCGACGATATCACCGATGCCTTTGGGCCGCTCATCCAATCGATCGAGTATGAAGTCGACTCTATCGACGAGCTCGTGCTCATCCTCAAGGAAGCCGAACAAAGCGACATGCTGCGCCGGATTGGGACGTGTCGAAAAAAAGTGATGGGGCTTCTCAGATTGATGGGCAATAAAGCGGACGTTGTCAAGGGCTTGGCGAAACGATGCAACGAGAATTGGAGGGTTGCGCCTACGTCGGATATCGTGCGTCTCGCTTTTCTTTTTGCCCTCCGCTTGGTGAGCGGTGCTGACCTCTCCCCTTTCTTCCTCTCCCTCTCTTTGATAGGGTCTCTACCTCTCGGACATCCAGGTACGCCCGTGCTCGGACACTACATGCTATTTTGAGCCGCTCACGCCGATGCACGATGTGAACAGGACCACCTGATTACCATGACCCAAAACCTGAACCACTATGAAAAGATTCTCTCCCGGTCGCACTCCAACTACCTTGCACAAATCTCGATCGAGATGACGGACGCCAACAACCAGATCAACGACGTACTCTCAAAGTTGACCGCGCTCGGTACGGTGCTGGTACCGATGAACTTGATCACAGGTACGGTCTCCCTCCTTCCTTCCTTGGTTCGTACCACTGGTCTTTTGCGTGTTCTGATATTTTGTTTTTAACTCTCGACCGACAAGGTCTTTGGGGCATGAACGTCCACGTACCGGGACAGGACATCACGGTACGTCGTCTCCCATTCCATCCCGCCAAAACAATTGGTTATCATCATCATAAATAAATAAAATGGCTGAACAAGTGACGGGGATTTTTTTTTTTTTTTTTTGGCTTGGATAGGTGGGGTATACGTGGTTCGCTGCCATCGTCGCTGCGCTCGCCGCGTTTGCACTCATTGGTGGGTACACGACGTATCGGTTCATGGTTCGACGATGAAGGTTGGAGGCCGGAGGCCGCGTGGAGTGTGTGCGCAGGAGGGTGGGGAAAGACGCCTGCTGAAGGGACTTGACATTACGGCAGCTGGTCGCGGTTTGGGTTTCTCCATTTTTGCATGGCAATGTCTTTTTTTTCGAATCAAGTTTCTTGATATCGTGACGCGCTCTCTTTCCTTACCCCTCCCATTTTTTTTGGTCGCAGCAGCCAAGTTGCTCGTCGCACCACACAGCACATTTCTAGAATAGCCAAGGAACATCCCAGTTTGATTGAGAGACAGTGTGTAGCATACGAATTACGTTGCATAGAGCTTTCCGCCTAAAAATCACGCACGCGTGACCGGAGAGCACGCGGTACGATACGTATCAAGGAAAAAAAAGGACCCATGATGCAGAAAAGAGCGCGACCAACCGACGGGACTACTCGTACAATCAAACAAGGGAGGAGAGAGAAACAATCATTCCGAGGGGGAAGGGGAAAAACGAAGCGGAACGGGAGACAGTAATCAAGTGGAAAAAAGAGATACTTGCGCGGTTCAAATAAAATACACACGTGGAACTCTACTTCTTGGGTAGGACGAGCTTGATAGAGCGCGGCGGTGGGGTATTCGAATGTCTAGACGTCGACGACATGGATGGCTGCAGTGGCGGTGGCGGCGGTACGTTGGCACTGCCGTACGATACCGACGACGACGGTCGCGGCGACGGCTCGGTGTCGACAGGCGACACGATCATCGCGAGTGAAGGCGAAAGCGTCTGTTGCATTGCACGCGCAGGCACCGAGGCAGGTGGCGGCACTGGCGTTTGAGGATACCGTCGCGCTTGCTTTGGCGATCGCGAGCCCGACGCCGAACCGGAACCGTAACCGGGGCCGGGGCCAGGGCCAGAGTGACCTTGAGGAAGGTCCGGCGGCGTGGGTGAGTCGTCAACAAACTTGCGCTTCTTCCCGCCGCCGTGTGGGGAAGCGAGAGGTGGTGCAGAATGTGGCTGCTCTGACGCCTCCGAACGGCGGGGGGGTTGCCAGTGGCTTGACCACGGTGGCGGCGGCGGGACGTGACGCCCATTGGATGATGGCTGTGGTGCGAGCTCGTATACCGGTGTAGGCGGCGTTGGGAGCGGCAATGGCGAATGATGCGGATGACTGTGCCAGTGATGACTTGACGATGGTCCGGGGTCGGCGGGTCGAGGCATGGATGGCGGTGGGGGACCGCGTTGGGAAGGGTGCGCACCAATGGCGGCATCGGGTTGACCCGGGGTGAACCGCATAAGTTCGACAAAAAGGGTCTGAGTGTACGGTGGAAGCATCTTGGTGTATACAACATCCCTGCTGAAGCTGTCCAGCATCGCGCCCGTATTCACATACGTGTCTGGTTCCTGGTTGTCTGTAAGATGGGGTTAGATTTTTTTCCCCGCGAACAGGGAGCACTGGAATGAAATAAAAATAAAACCAACCGATATGTTTCACCCGTACTTCCGAATAAATATACGGCCGATTCTTGCGCAAACAACACAACGGGCACATGAACCGACTTTGATGCTGTCCCATAGCTGCATCGACGGGGAAGAACACACACCCAGCATGATAACGTCTGCTACAAAGTTCGCATTCTACCGTCGGGTAGTTGAGCAGATACGGGGTGCGGCCTCTGCATATGCACCGTGTCCCGTCGAGCCAATCATTGTCGATGTCCTGCCCAAAAGTGAACCGTGGTCGTTTACGCTTCCGGGCGCGCACCGGTGTCGGTTGACCGGCGAGTATACGATGTAAGCCAGCAAGATCGAGACCAAACGATACCTCGCGCGAAGGCGACACTGCAAATTGAATCTTGTACAACTTCCGCATATAGTGGCGCACCTGGGGAATATATTCCTGGCGCTGGTTACCGTGCTGAGAAGCGAACGTCAAAAAGTGGCCGATCACTGATGATAGGCGGTCGACGCGATGCACAATCATCTCCAACTGCTTCCATGCGTCCGAGTAATTCTTGGTGATATCGGGGGCAGAAAGAAGGATTTGGGGCAAGAAGCAAAAGTGCCAACTTCTTTCCTTGTGAATGGCACCGTTCCAATGATGATGGTCACAGAATGGGCACGATCCACCATTTGCAGCGCAAACGCCGTGGAATCGTGCAAAACAGTGGTCACATTGCACTGCATCGGACTGCGTACCAGGGGGTGGAGGTCGCACTGGGGCTGTGCAAATGCACGTGAAATATTCGTCATTTGGAGGGAGATCATCTTCCGGTCTTGTAGACTCGATGACGTCTTCGAGGATTGCTTGACCATGAGCGCAGCCGTGCTGTGCACAATACCACGGTAAGTCCTCCAACCATTTTTGATGCAAGACGAGCTGCGCATCCAGCTTCTCGAAGATGGGCAACGAGAACATCAAGAGATGTTCACGGGCGTATGTCCTCCACTTCTTCATCGTGTCAAAGATGTCGATCTCGTCCCGGTGCTGGTAACGGTTTCGCAGAATCGCCTCGCAACGATTCTCGAGGTCGAGAGCAAACTCGGCCGTCTGCTTGAGATCCCGGATGGCCGGGATACTAAAGTCTTTCTCTGCGCGAGCCACGAACCTCATCACCTCCGATACCTTCGGCTTCGGCCCCTGACTGTCGGGCGACAACCACACCCTTGCCTGCCTCTCGAAGTCCCTAGCCTTGCAAGAAGCGGAGGTCAGTCTATCAAGAATCGTGACGTCGACAGGGAGAGTAGGATCCATGTCAAAAAAGTCGTCGAGATCATCGATCGTTTTGTTCGGTTGGTCGAGGACTTGTCTCACCCTTTCTCCCCATTCATCACCAGCGCGTTCTCTCGACTGTAACATCTTAACAAATTGATTGTCGTCGGCGAGGTTGCAGGATCGAGCACGCGAGAGGAGACTGCGGACATCTTCCAGCGTCGCAGTGGCATCTTCCTTCTTCTCTTCGAGTTCCTTCAAGAGCTGCTCACGAGATACGATTTTCTCGACTTCGAATATTTCTTCGAGGTAAACGTTGACGGAAGAGGCTTCCATGAGCAGTCGTTCGCATTCATTGATGAATGTGTCACGACTGCCTTGAGAACCCTTATCCGTGAGCAGCGCAGCGGCCTTGCGTTGGATTTCCTCCGACTTTTCCGCCAACCCACTAAGCTGACCGATCTCTGGCGTGTCAAAACCAAGAGTCTGCACCTCTTTGAGTAAAGCATAGAGATCCTCCAGACTTCGGTCTGGTCTGTCGCCCGGGTCCCGGTCGTCGAATGCGGGGCTGTTGACTTCGCGAAGTGGGGGTCGACCACGTGAACGGCGAGAGCGTTTACGACTTTGTTTGCGGATAATAAAGGTATTGGCGGCGTCGAGCCATTCATTGGCACGGTTGACACATTTTCGAAGTGAAACCAACTCGGGCAAGTAGTGATTTATCCGTTCACCCTCAGCGAGAATTGCCCGAAGGGAGCGGAGCGACGGCGCATTACTCTCCGTCAAGACTTTATGAAGCTTGGCTTTCCACGTTGCCGGAACGGCTGCCCGATCCGCCACCTTGACAAGGGTTTCCTGCAAGTCCACATCCGAGAACCGCAGCCTCAACACGTGTTGGTTTACAGGATGATCGCACAGATGCTCCGCATGCTCGGTGCAAGCCACCTCACTCTTACAGTGGCAAGTGACTTGTGAGAGGTAGCAGAAGGCTTTGCAGTAGACACACTGGTACTGGTCTTCGGGTCGATCTTCTTCTTCAAGCCGCTCTACCATGCCAAGGGTCCGAGCGACTTGGCGTGATCCCAGTTCGCGTTCGGTCATTTCCCTCAGGCTCGGTTCCAGCCTATAGTAGGACATACTTAGCGGAAAATAGCAGAACACGCTTGTGCGAGTGATGACTCACCACAACGCCGTCTTAATGGACGTCGACTGTTGCGTGATGGTGACTAAAAGCTCATCGTGAGAGAACACGGGCAACTTTCTGTGCTCTCTGTAACGCTGTACACAGTCGCGGCCGTAAAGCAACCAATCAGGAAGTGCGAAGTTGACGGCCTCGTTGAAGTTAAGCTAGAACCGCACAAAATCAATACCGTATATGATCGATTAATCGCGTGTAAAAAACGTACCCCATGATTAAACCCTGCATGATACGCCTTCGGGAAAGTGATAACAAATTCGCCTGCGCGTTGGTTGCATGCGTACACGCGGACCCCTGCATCGGTGAGGCGCTTCGGATTCATCAATGTTACGAGCTGAAAAAGGAGATCTGGCTGTGCTTCGAACAGATCCGGTGCCTCACTCTTGATCGCGGCTTCGAATCTATCCGCGTCTTCACCTGGGATGCCGTACCAAGTCTTTGTCTCCCCCCAATGCTCTATATGAGTGTGGTCAATCATATTACCGTTGAAATGAAACGAACACGCGATACCCACGGAAGTTGATGCTGTACGTATAATGATCCTGTGCGAGCGATTACGACAGCGGCCTTTCTAAACAGGGGGTGGCGGAAACTTACCTCGTTGTGCCAGCAGAAAGTGGAAAACACCATTCCTACGTAGGTCCAGGGCACGGTCATTCCCGAAATGTCGGATTTGATGAATCGCAATAGGGAATCCGCAAGAATAGGCATGTTGTTCAAATTCCAAGGATCCTTGGACGCGGGATCGAGAGGATGGGTCTCCATGGTCGGCATAGCACTATCATGGAAGTAGCGAGAACGTTGAACGGTGGAAAATCGCGAAAAAAAGATTATTTGCAACATACCTGCCGTGGGTAGTCGAGTGGACATCGGCACCATATTCGATCTCTACCGTGTCGTTCGGTGACTGAACGAGTCGCCAAAACTCATTTTCCACATCATTCTCGGTCACCAGAATGTTACCGACATAGTTAACGGTGGGATCGTTAAGATCTGGCGGTGGTTTGTGGGCAGGAGGATGAGACGCCCACCACCTGCGGCGAAACTCGAGATCCCTGGCTTGGAAGCTGGAAAGACTGTGTTCCTCCCCCTCGTCGAAACCGAAATCCCCACCCGTCCCGAACAAGCACGCGTGGCAGAACCACTGATCCTTTGGGATCGAGGTGAGGGGCGGATCCAAGCAGAACATGTGGAAGCCTTTTAAAAGTGAGACATGATCAAGGGACATGACAATAAAGATTCGTCGTACCACAGTCGCAGCCGTCACATAGGAGCATCTCTTCCTCGTGATTTTTCTTCTGACAGACCTCACAGGACTGCTATCTCGGAGTCAGAAGGCATTATCGGCTGACTCCGCTTAGGTACCTACTTCCTGAGTTAATTTTATGTCCTCGTCTGGGTGTGACGTAGGCGATGCTGGTGACATCCGGCTAGCGACATTGCGTCGCCTCCGCATGGCTATGCAAGTCCCACTTGGCAAGACGTACAACAGAAAAAATAGTAACGCACGAGTGTCTTGGTCGTGAAGGTTTAACTTGGTGTTCCGTCTTGAATTGGCGCCTCCTGCCCTAGAGCCGTTCCGCTCCTTGTACTCACTATCATCTGGAACGTCGGACAAGGCACTCGAGGAGGAGGTCAATGGGCTGGAAGGAGGGGAAGCAGCATCGTGACTTTGTCCGTTACGGGTTCGCATCGTTTGAATATTTGTGTGTGTCTTGAGGTGAGGATCGCGAATCCCACCTGGTGATGTTGAAAGGGTGGGTGAATTCCGCACTCGGTCGCAAAAATGCTCATATGGTAGGATGATTCGTGTATAGGAATTCTTGATCTGGGTGGACAAACCGGGAATGCCTCTATAGCCGAGGAGGGCACCGAGGTCACCCCATTTCCGATTCTTTGTGACCTATCATACGAGTTAGCGGTGAGAAAAAAAGGCTGTCAAGGCATAATACATACTGCATCATAGCCACCCAGTTTATGGACCTCTTTGCGAAGAAGCCATAGATCGAGGGGCTTATGATTGATCGTGGGCACGGAGACACGTGGGTTGCCTTGCTGCTTGTGGAAGCGGTAAAGTTGCTCCAGGAAATTAACTTTTGCGCGAGATGAAGCCTCGATGGAGTTGAGGCGCTGCAGCCGAGTCTTAAAGCGAAAGGTCTGGCGAAAAAGAATGAATGTTAGAACGAGGCGGGCGAAAAAAAAAAGGGAAAAATGCGGTAGTATGACACAAACCTCTGTATTGGTGACAAAAGGCATTTTCCAGCCGACTGGAGGAACCACCTTGCAAATACCATAGTGGATAGCCTTTTCGGTGATCGAGCGAATGTAGGTCAAAGGGTCATTGAACTCGTCCGAATTAGGGTAGAAAATGGGACAATCCTCCAGAGCGAAGGGGCGGGGGAATGTTCTGGTTGGTTGATTTCTGGGACTCGAGGTCTTTACAGAGGACAAATCGAGAGAGGGAGAGACCGAGATTGGGGCGGGATCGCCAGAAAAATCGACAGATATGTCCTGCGGTGAGACATCGTCGTTATCGTGCGAGGAAACGTGGTAGTGGAGAGCGGCGAGGGCGTGCGTCTTTGATTTGCGGGGAGCGCGCTTGGAGGAGGGAGAGTGGTCGGACATGCGTGAGGGCGTGAGAGAAGGAGGATCGTCCTGGGACATGATTGGGATGGCACCCTCTACGGGAATGGAGAGACAGGAGGTGAAAGTATTGGGATGTTTATTCTGAAAGTCGGTCGGAAGGACGTCAGAGGAGCGGGTGGCGTCGTGAGCGGGAGTGCGGGGGGACCTCCCTCTACGCGAGGGTGTTCCGCGGGGTGGCGGGGAGGGGTCCATTGCGGGGAGATGGTGGGACGAGGACAAGGAGGGACGGAGGAGACTAGTGTACCTTGGGTGGATGTGTGGGAGCGGGCATTGAAATTGGGCACCGAGTTATCGTGTCGCACCCTGCGCTTCTCCGTGGGAAACCAATCTCTGACGTTCGCGGATTCGAATGTGTCAATGCTTCCGCGTCTAGCCAGCGCCCCGCTCGATCCCGTTCCCGTTCCTGGGTTAGAGACAGCCCACTAACACGAGGGTTTAATGTGGTTGCAACGCGCGCCAACAGTCCAGTGTTTGACTGACCACGCCTCCAGCTGCGGTGATCTTTGCGGTGGTGAAACCCTCCCTTCGATCCAGCACAGCAACCGCCCTCGGACCGCCGAACGGCAATAAACAATGCGTCGCTGCTGCCCCACCTTGTTGTGCGTGACAGACGAGAATTTCCTTACAGGTAAAGGTACGACGAGAATAGGTGAATCCTGTGGCGGCCTCAGTAACAGCAAATCGTGCATTGTGGTGTCGACCACATTCCCGTCACCCAGATGGCGATCATATCAGCCCCGCCCATCACATGCGCAGCACTGATTAGGGACCGAAATGGGCAGAAATTTTACGTGTCATCGCAACCCAGCAGCGGCGGGCTATGCCTGTACACGATTATGGATCATGCAGTTCCACACAAACTCCGGGGGCCGATTATATAGGATGGCTTGGACCAGTTATTTAGAGGCGTAATACAAACAATGCAACCGCCCAAAACCTGACTCATCGCCCGCATGCAATACCCTACATGGTCCAGGATTCAGATCCCTCCCCCGCACTCGAACCGCTGACTGGTGAGGTATATTAACCAGACCCACAGGATTCAAGAAATGGTATTATTTGGTTTCCCCCCAAAATAGTGCACGTGACTAGATCACGACCGACGACAAAAAAATTAACGAACAATACCTTATTGAACGCTATGGTTGCGGTCGGTGCGACTATTCGGAAAGGAAACAAAAGTTAGCCCCCGGTGGGACTCGAACCCACAACCTCCAGATGCGATCAATTTAGAAGTCTGACGTCATAACCATTAGACAACGAGGGCTTGCTGTCTTGGCGGTCTTAGACGCATCTCATAAGCTTTCAATTGACAAAACACGTTCCTCGGTAGACTTCCGTCGCTGACACCGCGGGTGTTTCGACAACACCACCTGCGTTGACGACTCCGCACCCTGGCCCAGTCGACCCGCTCGTTCGACTCTGTTGGCCTCGTTGGCAGTTCGCATTTCAATTTATTTATTTATTTTGCCGGGTATCACTCCATGGCTTATCTGCCCAGGACCCAGGACTTGGCATAAAGTCCAAAGTGTTCGACATGTAACCGCCCAGTCAAAGGGCTTTCACGCCAGTGCGTGGCTTCTTTCGCTGTCGTGCTACGTCTCGCGTTATCGCATCACTTGCACCAGACATCCATTTCGTCCTTTACGGCATTGAGATATAGTCCTGAACAAACGCTTCACTCCTTCCATGTTATCTTCTTGCCCGAGCCGAGGTATTTTTTCAGAGTCAAATACCGACTTCCGTGGCACCCCTCGCCCTCTCCATCAGGCTAACGTTGCACACTGATCCGACATCCCAGTCCACACGGTCCACGTAACGTGTCTCTCATGAACCGAGGATGCTCATTCCAGATAGCACCGACAACGCTCTCGGAGACGTAATGTCCATACGTTTCATACCCATATTTGTCCCCCCTGCCCCGATCGCCTCGCGATGTGGCAGGCAAAACAAACAGCCCTCGTGAATCATGAAGCACCACCGCCAGAACGCACCTAGCTGCGCCAGCAACGCCCTTCTCTTCGGGCGAGGCGTATAAAAAAGCCCTTCCATCTGCAATAAACCTCACACAGCTCCCCCGCACCCACGGCCAACCGCCCTCACCCTCGCACCGCACACCCCTCTCACCCCTCCCTCGCTCCACTTCATCCTCTCGCACGTGTCGTACCCGTCACGCCCGAAACGCGCCATGGGTTTGAGAATGAGG
>JBBPKC010000049.1:0-44606 GCA_038089055.1 Tylopilus aff. balloui | reverse complement strand
GGCTCTGCAACGTGTACAGATTTGCCTCCCTCGCCCCTATCACACGGCCTGACCATGCAATCACGCACCACAGGCACCTTCCGCCCGCATCCGTGCATCCGCCTATAGATTCGAGCTCGACTCGGACTTTTCGTCCATGTCGTCCGACACGTTCGATCGACCGCGCTCCAGGTGGTGGTCGCCGTGGTGTTTCTTTGTCTGCTTCAAGGGCTAGCCCCCGCGGTCGGCAGCTCGCGGGCCGGAGGTGCGTTCACACATCGGTCATGTTCTCTCTTTTGGACTGACTATCTTTGTTCTTCACCTAGGGTGGCGAACCGGGATTACGCTGGACGTTATACGTGGCGGCCGAGAGAAGACCTTCGTAGCAAGGGGAACTAGGACTTTATGGAATCCCGCCTACCGTGGCTGGGCGTGGGTGTATTTACTAGTTCCCTTGTTCTTTTTTTCGATTGCCTCTGAGGAAGTCACGAAGAGTGTGAATGCTCGGATTCAGGTAACAGGTTTGTGAGGGATACATTTTTTGTATGCGGCAGAAGGGCAGATTGGATACACTTGGCGTGCGGAGACGGAAGGAAGACAACAGGAAGAGCGGGAACATATGTGCGTGCACCCCGACTTCACCGTAAAAAAATTGCAGAAACAAGAAACGACAAAAAAGTACCTTGTTCTCAAACAGAACAAGAGAAGGGATCAGGGATCAATTAATCACCGGATAACGTGCCAGGACACGAGGCACCTTCTGCCCTTGAGGCTCATCCTATCGTAATCAAGCAGAGACGCTCTCCTCTCCTCTTCCCATTGCCGCGTCAAGAAAAAAAAGAGGACGAGGACGAAGACGAGAACGGCCAAGGAATTACTTCTTGAGCGCGCGCAACTGCGCCCTCAAATTCGCATTCTCAGTCTGCATCGAGTTGAGCTCGTCCAGCAGCGCAACCCGCTGCGTCTGCTCCGACGTGCGCATCGCCTCGACCTCTTCCTGTGCTTCACGCAGCGCCTTTTGGCATCCTTCCAGCTGGCCCTCGAGTTGCTTGCGCACCATCTCTGGCGCGGACGCCGCCTCCTGCGCGAGAGCGAGCATCTTGGCGCTGAGCGCGTTGTTGGCCTCGGAAAGTTGCTGGCAGGTTTCTGCTTGGTCAGCAGCGTGGATCTCCACGTCCCGTTTTTCTGCTACCGCATGATCCACAGCGGCTTGCAGCTCATCGATCTCGTTCATCCTGTACCATATCTCATGAGTCACCGCGCAAAGTAGGATAAGCAAAACTGAAGGGAGTATGCTTCCTTCTCTTCTAAATGGCCAAAGAAAGGAGGAAATCGCTCACAAAGCGGCCTGTTTCCTTTGTAAAGCAAGGTTTTGCTCGTCGAGGGTGGCGACATGCTTCTGATACGTTTCTAACGCAGCGTTGGTATCTTCGGCGAGCTTTTGTGCACGCTCCGCGTTCTTCTTGAGTAGATCGTGTGCTTGCGCAGATCGGATTAATCGTTCGATCAATGCGCGGTCGTCAATCACCAAAGCCTGAACGCGCGCGACGAAGGCATCGAGCGAGAAAGGACCACCGACTGCAGCCTGGGGTGATTTCGGGTCATACAGTGCCTTGAGGGAACGGATGTCCATGTCCGACAGGGAGGGAAGACCTGACTTGGAATGAGCACCAGGGTTGGACACTGTGGAAGCCCCCCTGAGGTGGCGCGCCGTGTGGAGTTTGGCCGAACGGAATTCGGGGGCTGGAAGAACAGCCCACACAGGTTGCAAGAGCGCAACGACATCGGCGACTTCGCCTTTGAATTCGATCGGCGGACCTTGATAGACCGATGGCGAGCACAGCTCCTAAAAATAAATGTTAGTGCCAAGCCACATACGAGTGAGTCGGGGAGGGCAACCTTCACGCGGGCGTCAAGGGCGAGGACCTCCCGCTTTACGTCGTCCCTTGCGCGCCGCGACGCCTCGAGTTCTGCCTGGAGATGAGACTCCAATTGATCGCGGGAATTACATTGTACCTCCAGGTTCTCGAGATGAGTCCCAACCGAGGCCAGTAAACCCTGCAATGATGCGTCCCTAGATGTGTGATTGACATTGTGGAGCTGCATCAGCTTATGAAGAGTCTCGAATGCACCATCCAACTCCACTTGTGCTTCACCACCCCCTTTCAGTCGATCTATCTCATCCACCATCACAGCCTTTTCTGCCTGCCAATTTGCACGTGTCTCCTCATACTCCACCTTGAGGGCCGAGAACGCTTCATCTTTACGCTGCAGATCCGCACCTGCTTTCTCCCGGGTCGATGTTAGTATCCTCTGCATCTCCGTGGCCTCACCGCTCTTCTCCTCCAATACCTCGAGTCGTCTCTCGAGCATCTCCACTTCTCGCTCTCGTGCTTCCAATTTTTGCTTGTCCACCTCCCATTGGACACGCTCCTTAGTTAGCTCCTCGCAGCGTGTCTGGATTTCCTCAAGCCGAGGGAGCTCCTGTTCTAACGCAGCGACTGTCTCCTCTGCACTCTGGAGTTCCATACTCATCGTTGTCTCCATTTGCTCCTTGTCCAAACGAAGATGGGACAGCTCGCGTGCCAACTCTGCGTTCTTCCTGTTCGCCGCCTTGAGCGACTCTGTTGCTGCATGTAGGTTGGCCTCGAGAGCAGCAATGCCCGATGCGGACAACGGTGCTTTGGGAATTTGTGCATCCGCATGCCCAGCGAACAAATGAGCCCCGTCAAACTTTGATCGAGTGGATGCTGTGCTGGCGACTGAGCTAATAGTCGAGCTTCGATTAGGCGTAAGGGCTCCCGAAGCGCCGAGTTCAGGTACACCGTTTAAGGAGGGAAGAAGCTTCTTTTCCATCTTGTGAACAGAGTACCCCAACACACCGGCACGGTGTTCAAGTAGCCTTCGATATATATCGGTTGTCCGCTCCGACACACGCCACAGTTCTTTTTGCGCAGTCGCGACCTTGCGTTCGGCCGTCTCGAGTTGTTCCTCAGTTTGTTTCGAAACTTTTCTGTGCACCGCGTTCACTCTGGACAGCGACAATGCTGCGTCGCGGATTTTGGTTTCGAGCGCGAGCTTTTTCTGCATCGCCGTCTGTCGAATCTTGAGGACATGGTACTCCTAGCAAACCCACTTAGTACGAGTGGGGAAATCACTTGATCGCATGCACCTTTTTGAGCTCTTCGACTTCCTCTGCGCTGAGTATCTCGCATTCCCGACTGTCAACGACTGCTCCGCTGGTGAGCAAGCTCATGAGGAGCTCGTCTCGGATATTGAGCAATCCAGACGTCCGTGTCCACCCGACGCTACCCTCCGATGCGGTGGGCTCCCCCTGACTCAGCGGTGGTGCACGAAATGACGGCGTCGGCGACCCGAGAATGACCGCAGCACTATTTGGGACGGGTTTGCGGGGAGGTGAGGTGAGGTGGTTGGACATGAAACTGCCCGCGGGTGAGCGCGCCGAAGCAGACGTCGACACCGACCTTGGGGATTGAACTGAAGTGCTTCCGTTCGTTGAAGACGTCACCTGAGGCGGCTTACCCCGCTCCTTGCGGATGACCAGACCTGGGGTGCCACTGGTGCTGGGCGGCTTGCCATCCGTGGGGGTGCTTGGTCGGGAGTTCAGTGATGTCCAGGACGGTTTCGAAGACGCAGGGGGCGGTGGGGGCGGTGTGTCGGGCACTGACGGGGGCTGGGGTGCTGGTGGTGTGCTGGACACGCCTCCGCCAAGAAATCTTCGGACACCGTTCATGGGTTGCTCGACGTCGCCGCAGCTGTGGCATGAAACGTCGTCGTTGCTAGTGACGACGACGCAGACAACAATTACCAGTCGTACCGAGGTAGTGCCAGTGCCGGCGATGGCAACGCACAGATCGGCTAATTTACCACCCATTCCAAGTATAGCTTGCTTGGCGTGCTAACTGGCAACACCATTCGACTCGAGTTTTGTTCTCGCCATCCAACACGATGCTCCACGTCGAGCATTGACCTCACCAGCATCACATTGCATTTGAATGACATTCACTATGTCGTTCACCTTCCAATGGCCTCGCTTTTCCGGCCAGTTCCACGCCGATGCGATTCAGATGCTCAACAACGCACTCAACAAGGGAAATAAACCACCCGTGATCGCAGACAAGATCGAAGTCGTCGAGTTGGAGATGGGCACTCAGGTCCGTTTCCGCCTCTGTGTATTCACCGCACTCACCCCACCCTTAGCCTCCCGAACTAGAAATTCGGGACATTGGCGACCTCACCACCGATCAATTTCGAGGCATATTTCGTCTGACCTACGCTGGTGACGCCCATCTCGTCCTCAAAACTAAAGTACAGGTGCGAATGGTCTCTTGCGCGTCTCGGGACCCGTGATGACCCTGGTGTAACAAGGCGAATCCCCTGAATCATAAGCAACCCGACATACACCTCATGACCGGTTCCAGAGGAATGCTGGCGGCCAAAGAACCCCTAGTCGTGCCCATGCTTCTGCGTCTTTCTCATTTCAGGCTCAACTCGTACGTCGTCCTCGTCGTCTCCAGACAAAAGGGTATCACCCTCGTCTTCAAAACCGACCCTCTCCAAAACGTCGACATCAACAGCACCTTCGACTCCATAGCCGTCATTCAGAAATTCATACAACGCGAAATTGAAGAACAGCTTCGTCAAATGTTCAGAGAGGATCTCCCCGGTATTATTCACCGTCTCAGTCAACAATGGGTCAAGGCAAAAGTAGAAGCCCCGTACCTCGACAAACGGCCACCGCCCGTAGTACGTCGGTCATTTGACACCGTGTCTGCCCCAGACTTGTCGTATACGCCTGATGGTTTGTTCGGCCCTAGCCTTGTTGGGCTGCAGCCATCTTTCGTTGGTGCTCCATCGCTGGGCGCAATCTCTTATGGCCGTGTTCGGTCCGTCTCTGGAGTTTCTGTCGCAAGCTCAGCCCGGAGAACCTCAAAAAGCGTTCAATCAGCGCCAATTGTTCCTTCTCCGACCGAACCAACTGGCTCGTTGCCGGAGCTCGAGAACTTTGACCCAACATACGGACTTCGACCAGAGGGGCTCCCTACCAAGAGCGTCTTCTCAAATTTCGGCCGGTTATTCAAACAAAACAAGGGCCTTGCAGATCTCACGGAGGAGCAGTCGGAAGTCGACGAGGAGGAAGAGGTGGTGGAAGAAGAGGAAAGGTCCTACTCGGTGGCTGACTGGGAAGACACTTCGATCGACTATTCGCCACCCCCAAGTCTGACACCAGACGATTCCGTCACCGAATACGAGACTATCCCTGCTGTTGGTGGAGGTACCGTCACTCGTCCCCGTGTCTACCACTCACAGTCCATGATCCAACCCCCATCCGAGATTTCCCGAACTACCACCGACGCAAGTAGTGCAACTACTTCCACATCTAGTCCCCAATATCCTCTATCACCATCACAACAAGCTGGTCCCTCGCGAGCAAGTTCGTTTCCATGTGCTACGCCGCGGATACCCAAGCACGGCCGCGCTCACTCCGTGGAAACGACATCTGTTGCCGATCTCCCCCACTCTGCACTTAGCCACGAGTCTATCAGAAAGCCACCGCCGCCCTCCCTACGCCGTCTCTCTGTCTCGTCCCCCATTGCCACCGGCCTCGACCCATTCCACTCCGGCTCACCTCCACCGCATCACACCCTGTCAGAGGCAGACCCCAAGATCGTCCTTCGCCCAACCTTGAACAACACGCTTCACCAGCTGTCCACGCTCAGCTCTTCCAACCACACACTATCCCCCTACACTCGCTCGCTGGCGCATTTCGCCGTGCGGAGCGGTCCACCGCGGACGCTTAATGCGTTTGGGGTACGCGCACCGCCTGAACGCCGGCCCGTCAAAGCGAAACGCAAGCGCACGTACCGCGTTGGCGGAAAGTCCCCGCCAGGACCGCAGTCCGACACAGAGCCTAACGGCCACCCACCGCCGCGCACGTCTCCCCCATCGCCAGTGCCGCCTTCCGAGTTTGATCCGTCCGACATTGACCGGTATTTTCGGTCTGGGGACAATCTGGACGGGGATACTGCGGAGCCTGGATCGGGTGCACGGGGCAAGAAGCCGATGCATGTGACCGAGTCGGCGCTGCCGGGATCTTTGCCTCGATACCCAGCCGACTTGTACGAGACGCTTCGTCGGCGACGATCATAGCTGCATACTCCGACTCTCTTGTTTGTTTGTTTTTTTTTTTCCATTTTTCGTTTTCGCTGTTACCCGTCGAAATTGTTTATATGATGTTCGCACGCAAAATCATAGAGATCCTCCGCACTCATTCGGTTTTGTTTGTTAGTAGACGTGTATTGTAGCAAAATACATCTTAGTCCTCCCCCCTGTGCATGGATGGGCGTGTCTCCCGCTTCCTGTCCCAAGAAAAAGAAAAGGTTCCTAGCTCATGCTAAACGGGGCTCCAAGGCCAAACGGCTGCAACCCTACGATGCTAGCGTCGATCTGGGGCTGGACAAGCGGTGGCGATGTGGCGAGACCAAATTCAAACTCCTGCACGTCGCAAACGAGTCAGTCACGCCCACCCGCGACACGAAAGAAAAAAACCATAAGGAACAGCCAGGAGCCGCACGAACACGACCAAGGGAGAGGACACGCACATCTACATGCAAACTCGGCATCCGACTCGTATTCTGTCTCGCCGACGGCGTCTGCCGCAGTTCCCTGAAATCGTTCTTCGTATACGTCTTTGATAGCCCCGAGATCGCCGGCGACCTCAACAACGCCGTCGGTGGCGACAGAGCCACCAGTCCCAGCACGTCCCTATCTCGTCCGGGTGGGAGCGACCTATGCTTCCGCGTCGGCGTACACGGAACTGGCGCAGGCGGGTGCAGCGCCTCCTCGAGCGCGTGGATCGACAGAGTGAGCGGATGCACACTCGCATCCGGTATCAGTACCGTCGGAATCAACGAATCGGGGAGTGGCGTCAGTTTGGCCTTGATAGATTTCAAGGCGGGGTACATGTCAGGCAACACCCCGTTTTGGAATATCTCGCATAGCATGTCCCACTTCTCCCAGGAGAGCCCAGGAAGATCGGATGGACCAGGGAGCTTTTCGCAGAGCCAGGAGAGCGCTCGGACAACGCTTTGGACGTCCAGCGAGTCGAAGCTGTCTCCGGACCCTGCGATAGACGAGAGGCAGTGCCCGAACTCCCACAAGAGCCGATCCAGAGCGAGTTCCGCCTCGCTGACGGTGGAAAATAGGGTTCGGATACTGTCAAACGTTTCACCAATACCGATGCCTAGTTCAGCGATGGTGATGCTGCGAATTAGTGCGAGGGCAACCGCAAATTTGAGGGTCGGATCAGTGAGCAAGTGAGAGGAGATGAGTGATCGGGTGATTTGTACGAGGTACGTAGAATGGCACCGAGCACTCAGCATGGAGGTAATGGTGTCCGTAAGCGCGCTAGTCGACTCGGGTATCGTGCAAATTGTAGTCATGCACGTAGAGGAATGCTTGGATGACTTGTCCAGAAGCCTGGCGATGAACTGGAGGTGGAGATTGACCTCACACTGCGCAAGAATATGATGGGGGTCTCGCATGCCCCCGAGGAGCCTTGCAGCACGGGCCATATATTTGCACTCCTCTGCTAGCAGCCATTCACCGATATTGAGAATTCCATTGTCCAGAGAAACAAGTCGGTCGAGGAATTCGAGTCGCTGATCGACGTCTAGGGCGCGGAAGAACGCACCCAAGTCAGTGAGAGTAAGGGGTATGACGGATAGCACCCATTTTGAGTTGGATTCCAATGCTTCTGGGGCAGTGTCGGGCATTAGACAGTCAATGAGGGCATGTACTTGCTGAACGTGATGGACGGGGTTGGTTTCGCTTACTCGGAGGCCACATTCGAAGAGTGTTCGAAGGAAAAGTGATGGTTCCCGCTTCGCGGAGTCTACTCCCCGCAACTCGGAAAGCTGGCGAAGAACAGTTACGCAGGTCTTCCGAACGCGTTTTACAATCGCCACTAAAGGTGGGGTCGGTGTTTGTGACAAAATCAAGTCGGCACATGTGAAGATGTCCGCAATCGCCACGACGATAAGGCGCATGGTCCGACTAGTGGTTGTCGAGAGAGGCCCGAGGTGGATAACGAGAGGCAGTAGTTCATCAGCAAGGAGAAGTAGTTGCTCCACAATGCCAACCTCTCGTGGTCGTGTCATCGCGACAGAACACAAAGTATTGAGTTCTCGGCTGACGGAGGATGCCATATCTATGACGTGGAAGACCATGCCCTGCGTGCCGCTTCTCCATGCCGTGTCGAGGGCATTCCAGTCCCCAGCTTCTTCTTCTTCAAGTTCATGAAGGATAACAGAAATGGCAACTCTCAACCCACGTACCCGGTCCAAGTCAAATGATAAAGAATCCGATCGTACGAGTTCCTCTACTGCACCGCGAAGTCCATCATCGGCTAACGTAGCTGCTCGGTGTAGCGAAATACGTTCCCCTTCGCTGATGTAGGTCAAAGAAAATGGCTGCCAAGACTGTAAGCATTTGACGAAGTCTGGACTGAGGTAGCACCGAGGTTCGTTAACGAGGTTCAGTATGATATTTTCAGCATGAATACCCGATTGAGCCGGCGGGTCATTGTCTATTGTCATGGATTCCAGTCGGAAGATCATCTGGCGAAGTAAGAGAAGGTGATTGACTATCTGCGAAGTTATGATTAGACACCCTCTGGAATTTGGAGAGAGCATGTACTTCGCGGTACCCTGGAACGTCTTGCCACAACCTCAATACGCCCAAAGTCCGTTCCCGACATTGATCGTTTGGAAGACTGTCCGAGAATGCATAGACTGCTAGAACAGACGCGACGCCAATATAGGCTCTAACGAAATTGAGGAAATCGTCATGAGATATCGCTGTCAAAGGTGGATCCAAAAACGATGTGAACTGGCCATCATCGCGGGGTGGGCCATCCCTCACACTCGCCCAGAGATTCCCATGCATGATCATGCAGCTCAACCAGATACCAAAAGGCTTTTCTTCAGTCCCTATTTCTCTCAGAAACCGACAAGCGTCCGCAAAGTTGCCCTCCGGGTTCGATAAGGCGTCTTCGAATACTCGCCAGTCCCGTGGTCGAGCTATCAGACGTCGAGCACCTTTTTTAACATCCCGTCTGGCTGTAGGTAATGACTCCAAGGCACAGAGCATATCCTTGAACCAGTCGACGTCAAGCAGTCCTGAAATGTCAGGGTTGGTGGATGCATCCAACAGGGTATATATTGTGTCATCGTCATTCAGGTTAGAAATGTCGAACACATTTTCCAAGTCAATTGCTTGCTAGAACTATACTTAGCGTACGAATATCATTTTGGCGCACGACACACCGTGAGTGCCTGTGCGAAATGGGGGTTTTGCGAAGCAGAGCGACATAGTATTCCGGACATGAGATAAGCCTGGGTATCGTCCTACTTGTCATGAGATCGTCAGCCTAAAAAAAAGTCCGTCGAACAAGTATACCGCAAACCGTTGGCCCGATTGCATCTGCAATCTTCTCTGCAAACCGCTGCAGAGATTCAACCGAGACATCCTCGGCCACTGGACGGCTCAAACAGCGGAATGCTGAATCTAGATCGATATCCATGTCCTCCTCGCTCAAGTCAGAGTATAAATGAGGAAATTCGGGGAGGTCCCAATCGTCGTTGGGTGGTT
Source organism: Tylopilus aff. balloui (assembly GCA_038089055.1). Classification (NCBI taxonomy): domain Eukaryota; kingdom Fungi; phylum Basidiomycota; class Agaricomycetes; order Boletales; family Boletaceae; genus Tylopilus; species Tylopilus aff. balloui. The sequence goes on along the minus strand of JBBPKC010000049.1, from coordinate 34,955 downwards.
TCAAACAAAACATTAGACGAATGACGAGATTGAGTGAGGGTGCGTTTGGGATCAACGCAAGGAGCTTCCTTGCTAGAAGCGTTGGATCAGAAGCATTGACGAGATCGAGCGCCGGCGAGATAGAGACAGGTTCAGGAAGCGGTAACGGTCCTGGCGTGTAGGATGTCACGGACGCGGTTGTGTCCGTCACGAGTTCTCCATATACAGCCATAGACACGCTCTCAAAATCCCCGCGCACAATCATGAGTCGCGTACCGAACTATACATGGTCGTCAGGCTCGAAGAGAAAGAGAGAAAGGATAAACACATGCATCTGCACCCATATCGATCGCAAACTCGGTCTGCCCGCCAGAGTATGCGATGACGGTCGGAATGAGCGCGTTGGGTGCTTTGAGTTTGTGTTTCCCATCATGCGAACCTGGAACGGGGTGCGCATTGAAGTAAACGTCAATGAAGAACGAATCAGGCTCCGTATGTCTACAGGGCGTGGTTAGTAGTGACTCGGTGTATCTGGAGGGCGACCTACGCGACGATGTCTGGGCAGTTTGCAAACGGTTTCGCGCCAGTCGGGAATATCTTGACAGCTTGGACTCTACATGGGGAAGCAAACCGAACTGCGGCCAAGTTAGAGGGTCCGAGCGGTGACAAGTTGCACCATTGCAACAACATGGATGGTGTCAAGGGTGGTGATCACGTGCGTGGACGGAATTAAATTATTTGTGCATGTTTATTCTGCTAGGTATTGTTACGTCTCGCAGCTGCTGCGGGTCCGCCGACAGCGCCCGTGCCATTCTACAGTTCCCCACCATGAGTACCCCACCAACCATCAAGCTACCACAGCTATCCATACCTCACCAAACCTTTCCCTTCAAAGGTCGCAGAAGAAATGGCAGCATCGTCAAGGTGGAAGAAGTAGGCGGACGGGTCGAAGAACTGCTCGATAGAAGTGCGTATGTCAACATTAACGCGAATTGGGTCAACGCAAAAGGTGTGTGCACCTCAAAAGCCTGATTTTTCGACGCCCTCAAACGCCGTGTCATAGGCGCATGGTTAATCCACGTCGTCCTCGTCTTCACAGGCAAGATTATCATCGACACCATTCCTGGCATGACACAGCAATTCAGCTGGACTTTGGTCAATCTGATATACCTCGCAGTGAGTGTTAATTTCTTGTTGTACTCCCGGGATACTCACCGCCGCTAGTTGTCGTATCTCATGTTCCACTGGGTAACCGGCATTCCATTCGACAATGACCTGCACGCTGGCGCCTACGACGACCTCACCCTTTGGGAACAAATTGACGACGGTGCGCAGTATACCCCGTCGAAAAAGTGGCTAATCACCGCACCAATATTACTGTAAGCGTGCACTACAGCATTGGTGCCGGATCTTGTGACCTCTGTTATTAGCTTCCTCGCGTCCACACATTACACAAATTACAACCCATGGTTGTTCGCTGTCAATCTCGCGGCTCTCATTGTACTCGCCATCATTCCCAAGCTCCCTCAGGTACGTGTCCTATCACCCTCCAGGCTGTTCTACGTGTCCGTTGACTTCTGCCTAGCTCCACCGACAACGTGTGCGATTCCTATCAGAAGATGGATCAGGAATGGCTACACCAGTCACACCAAATTTTTCCCAAAGTGAGCAGCTCCACCAAATTGACCTATCGCGCATCACCGAAGCACTCTTCAAATAGCAATGTAACGGACATAATGGTTTCTACTTTTACAACTCGACAATTAGATACTGGCTGAGGTGATCTACATCTCTGAACCATATCCGCTTCATTTTCTAGTGGAAAACACACATCGCAAGGGAAATTTCCCTCCTAATGGTGTACGTACCGGGTTGTAGTACAATTGGAGCTGCCACGGTTTATCCCCCCCTTTACGCCGACTGGATGACGGGCTCCTGGACGTCCTTATAAAGTATGAGACGTATTCTGATGAAATAGTCCGAACAAAAATTTTGTCATATCATCACTGATTACACCGAGCCAAAAAAAGGTACGCACAGGTTTCGGAGGAGCATCAAGATAGTGACCTTTCCAACAGCGGGGATATAGATGGATGCCTGTCAAGATATCAGTCGTGCACACGCGAGTTGTGTCTACCCCAGTCACGTGGGATGCTCGAGCACACCTTGTCCCGGACGTCTTTTTCAAAGTTCTTGTCCGCCGCGACGTTCACAGCGACACATCCTTCTTTCAGCCACTCTGTCTTGACTTTGTATTCCGCAGTCGGAACGGCCGAAATGACGACGTCAGAGATCGCCAGACACTCTTGCAACGACATTTGGCTGGGATGAGCAACGTGATGCGGAAGGTACTTTCGGGTTGCCTCTGGCGACGTGCGAGGCCGCTTCGTATACTCCTATCATCATCCAGAAGAGCCCCCCAAAAAATGCCGGTAAGTTTTCCTACTTGGCAGGCACGGCCGCAAAAAAGAAAAGAAAAGAAAGAATGCCCCTCCGTTCCCACACATGCGTACCTGGATGGAATCTATATCTATGGAAAACACGCGGGCGCCATCATTGGCTAATAATGCCGCCAGGGGCCTACCAACCACCTCGGATCTACCGTACCGCCCGGATAGACCAGATGAGCGTGAGTTTCAGGGGAAGGGTTGTGGCTAGGTCTTCTCACCGGTTGATGACGGTCACCGTCCTCCCGTAAGCACGGTCGCCGTATGTGAGGATCCTGTTGTAGACACCGATATACTCGAGGCACTTGACGACGCCAAGCGGTGTACATGGAAGGATGGACTTGACCATACCGGCAGGGGGATTATCATCCTTGACCGTGACATTCGGTACGGACGAAGGAACTGAGGACGTGAGAGAGCTGGGTTCTATAAACCGAATGCTGGGTGCGGACGTCGACGTCATAACATACATCAACTAGTGAGTGGACAACCATACTTGTGGTATAAATTATAATGAAACTTGAAGTGGAGGCCCTCGACGTCTTTCAGAGGTGAAACAACCTTTGAGGTTCCGTGAGCATGAGAATTAATGCGGACCCCAAGTAGACCTGACCTGTTGCAAGTAGTGGTCCTATAGCCAAACATCAGCGATAGTGCAGTTTGTCCGATAACGAGTTGATCCACACCTGCTGTCCACCATAAATCGGGTAATATACCTGAATACCGTTGGAAAGATAAACATGCCCACCATCAATGCGATCCGAACGCAAAAGAACGCCGCGTACCATGATACCGTCCACCCCCGCATCTTCGTTGGCTTCTATGATCGCCTCTTCCACTCCTTCCCCGTCGGCCCGCTCAGCGTCCTCGGCCGAACCGACCATCTTGAGGACGAACCGCACACCAAGCTCCTCACACTGCTTTTTCGTGAACTCGGCATAAAACTGACTCGGCGCCGCCCGTGTGCCCAGGATACCGACGAGCGTCGGCGGTTTCGACGATCGCTGCGCAAGGAACGCCTTGACTTCGTCCCGAAAGGTGTCCGCGATAAGGTCTGCCTTGAGGAGGAGACCTTTGCCTGTGGTGTCCATGGCCATGCTATTATTGCTCGATTGTTTTCGTACGGACAGACTCGGCTTAACACCTGACTCCGGGTCGATGACCACCGTCGATCATGGTCACGTGGATCGGAGAGCGCTGACCCAGAATTTAGTACATCCGAATTATGCACTTCCAAATAAAAGCTATCATGAAAAGGGAGCCTGGATATTATGATGAAAGTCTGCTGCCACGAGTTATCCAATATATATGGTCCTCAGTGCTTACTAGTTGCTACTCTCTATGGAGCTGATCCCAGACACAATGATCTCTCTCTAAGAGTCCTGAATACTTGTTATTGAATGCACTTCAGTGCTTAATGGGCAAGTGAATCCAGCTTTGACCAGGAAGCAGGTAACATTAGAATTGTCAATAACACATAAGACTATGTTCAGTCCAGTAGATATAGCCTCAAACCTTGGCTCAGACAAGATAAAGTTCAACTATCTTCTCAAATGATAAATCACCTTTCTAGAGATGTCAAAATGTAATCCATCATTGTAGTGCTTATAGGAAATTGACCATATCCCATCACCCCTCCATGTTAACTTATTGGCCAAGCAGATAAGTTCATGGTAATTTGGCCACAAGACTATTTACAAGTAAAGAGTGCATCACAGAGTAATTGGACACTAGTATATGTGAGCAGATTGATTTCCAATCCCATGCTTGTCTGAAAAATGATGCCAACAAAATCCAACTCCTTCAATGTAGGAGCAAGTATCTTATGTTGGTCTTATTAGAAAGTCCAACCTGTCCTTCTATGTGTCATGATGACTAAGCAAGAGTATGAACTCTAGCTTTGGCATGTGACCATGGCTTAGCTTGATATGACATGAATTTGAACAAGATCCAGAAGTCTATCCAGAAGGTTGGGTTTAGGAAACAGGTGACATAAATGCACTAGATGTCATACATGAATATCAAACAACAGATATGACTTATGGGATATATCCTTTACTTATCATTGATTAGCCAAAAGAAAGGAAGATCTGGAGAGGAAGGTCAAAAGACCTCCATTTCTTGCATGACATGGAAATGAGGAGCTCATGTTCTAATTTACTGAAACAGGGCATCATTAGTCTACCCAGATGGCACTGGAACAAATTGTCAGCTGGGCACAGCTAATCTTTGAGCATGCCATATCTTTGTACAAGAGGATTGGGGATGGCCTGGTTCTAACAGTCACAAGCACAAAGGATGAATATAGTTTCAAAGATCTCAGTTGGAAGGAGAGAAGGGGAGGTCACAATGTGTGCTATGGCCCAGTCGTCTGTTGGTCGCAAACTTCAAGCCCCTTGTGGATAAGCGATAGCAAACAGGTCCAAATACGATCTTTGACGAAGTTCTAGTGTGCATTCTAATTCCGAGTCTGCTTACTGATCTTCTCCGTGAGGTGTGACCTTACAGTTTCCGCATGGCGGCTGCACTACACTTCGACTTCCTGGCCACCAGTAGACGACGGGGATGGTGTAATATTACTTGTTTCACGCTCAAACATGCGCAGTCTTGGAGCGCGTGAGTGTTTGAAAGAGCTATGACTCACTCGTCAACCAGCTACATCAATCTGTGTCAAACGGAAATTACTTCCAATGAAGCTGCACATGCAACCTGAAACTCGTAACAGAGAACCAGCCGGCCAATTGAATATGAATGCCAATTCAGACGGGGGTTTTCATCTCGTGAGGATCCTTTTGACTTACAGGATCAGGAGGCCTTCTCGGCCTTGGTGTATCCGAACAGTATTACACTCATGGATCCTATGAGTGCTGAAGCCATGATAACTTGCATTTGGGTCTGTACGTTGCCGTCTTTCAGGCAACGCGGTACATGATACGGCCAATCGCCGTCTCTCGGCAGGTAACGCACGTTCAAGTCCTCTGCTTCCGGTAAAAACTGCCTCATGGTGGATAGTACTAATCGCCGCCTCTCGGGTCAGGAGAAAAATCATCTAGGCGCACGATCGTTCGCGCGAAGTGAAGCTATATATAAGAGAAACAAATCGTTGTTGCGGGCGGCAGAATCTCTGGATCTGACGCTCGAGTCGAAACCCAAACGTTGAACGCTCACCGCACCCATGTCTCTTCGCTCATTAGGCCATGTTCCTGTGGCAGTCGCAATACTTGTCGTTCTCTGCTACATTTTACGGAGACGCAGTGCAAAGGGCTTCCCTCCAGGGCCCAAAGGACATTTCTTATTGGGGAACATTGCTGAACTCCCACGGGACAATGCAGAAAACATTGATACCTTTTTAAAGTGGCGTCAAGACTACGGTTCGTATCCACTACTTTCTGCAGTCGTCTTCTCTTCCGAACGACCCCTAGGTAGTATCATGCACGCTGAAGCCTTTGGACACCATGTCATCGTCCTTAACACGGCACAGACTGCGAGCGATCTCATGGACAAGCGTGCATATATGTACTCCGATCGACCGCGAATGGTCATGCTCGATGAGCTGTCAGTGGGTGATTGCTTGCGTCATAGATAGCTGTAGTGACAGCATTTTTTTCAGAGTGGGTAATGACTGGCTTCTTGCCACCATTTCAGGGGAGTCACACAGGGAACGGCGTTCCTTGGCTCAGCGCTACTTCTTCGCACAGATCAAGGATTGGCAACTCGTGCAGCTGGAGAGCTCTCGGGCCCTGCTTCGAAACCTGTTTGCGAACCCCGATGACTGGGCGGCGCTCGTTCGTATGTAAGACTATGTCTGCAGTTATTTGTTAGCTTTCACTTACATACTATGCAGGAGCATCGCGTCTACCGTACTATGGATATGCTATGGCCATGAGATCACTCATCCCAGCGATCCCCTTTTGAAGATTGCTCAAGACGCGCTGGAAAGCCCGCGTAATGGCCCATATTTAGTCGACTTGTTCCCATTGCGTGAGTCGTCTGCCGCATCCATGCAGGATTCCGTTTAAGCAGTTTTTGGAGTGAAATATTATCCTAGTTGGCTTCCAGGTGGTGGGTTCCAGAAAGACGCCGCAGAGGCGAGGGTGATAAGCCAGCGACTCCGCTACATTCCATTTGATATAGTCCGCAGTCAAATGGTACGCTCTCCCACTCTTGGAAAATACGGGACACTACCCTGTCTGTGTCGTATAAGGGCAGCAGGAACCGCCAGTCCGTCGTTTATATCCACTCTTCTGAGTCAGCTTCCATCAGACGAAGATGCGGAACATTCACATCAAGCAGGGCTGATTCGTGACGCAGCTGCAGGAATGTATGTCGCTGCCATGGATTCGGTAAGCTTTCGAGATTTGTGCGTGTGCTTTCGATATACTCGACTCATCAATCCAGACCGTCTCTTCTATGTACACTTTCTTTGGTGCCATGGTCATGTATCCTGACATACAACACCGAGCCCAAGATGAGCTGGATTCGGTGCTAGGTCAGGATTGTCTGCCGATCTTTGAGGATCGCTCCTCACTACCGTTCATGGACTGTGTCGTTCTCGAGGTGCTCCGATGGAACGTCGTTACTCCGCTCGGTATGGACCACGTCACTCGTTTACCATTTTAAATCGTTCACTAGAGAACCACTGGCAGGTATACCCCACATGGTTACCAAAGAGGACGAGTATCTTGGCTACCGGATTCCGAAAGGAACGACGATACTGGGTAATACATGGTACGTTCCAAGGAGGCGCTAGTCCTCGCTTTTCGACCTCGGTCTGTCGTCTGAACCTTGTTTTCACCCAAGGGCCATTCTGAGGGACCCCGAGGTATTTCCGAACCCGGACCAATTCGATCCTTGCCGGTTCTTGGCCACGACTCCAGGGAGCGCGACAGCACGTGAAGTCTTGGAGTCGTCGGTGTTTGGGTGGGGCAGACGGTGCGCGTCCCTCGTCTTTTCTCATCGTATGGGGTTCCTCACCACCTGGAAAGCGCGTGCCCGGGACGCCACGTCGGCCAGTCGACGCTCTTCATCATGTTTTCGCACCTCTTGGCGTGCTTCGATATCGCCAAGCCCGTGGACGACGCTGGGCGTGAACTCGACCCCGTCCTCAAATTCTATAGTAAATTATTCATCAGGTGGGTGGCGCGGGTCGGCGTACGACACGCTTTCTGACGTGCCCAATTGGGATCTGTGTGGTGAGATTAGGCGCGCGGTGCCCATTCCGTGTACGATACGGCCGCGGTCGGAGAGGATCGCGAGTTTGCTTGCAGGTCCGGTGTGATGTGATCTGAAAGCATGACCATGGTCACACCATGTCAGATCGACAGTGCTCCTTTTTTTGTAGAAACGTTTCAGCGTTTAAAACAGTTTCGCGTTCGTTTTTCAGCGATTCAATCCATGGTTTGTTTACGTGGATTCGTGTGGCGTAAAAAGCTGATCGGACGGTATTTGGGCTTGCAAGTGGTGTCGCACATGGCACGGGGGTGTGAGATGTTGACCGGCCAAAGGCGATTGGGTCTTGCACTGCGATGTAACTGCGTAGCATGCGTTCAAAATGCATTCGAACGTGAACCCATGGACTACACCTGTGGACGGAGTATATGACGAAAGGAAGCGAAAAGCACATCGCCGGGATGTCCAAACGACAAAAAAATATCGGAACCCTCTCACATGAGCTAAACGAGATTAGAGACAAGAAGCAAAGCAAACCGTTCCTCTAAGGGGCGACCTCGGCAGACTGCATCGCGATCGCCATCGGATGACATCCGCACAGACCAACCGATAGCGCTTATACCCCGTGGGCACTTCCGTTGACGAGACCCCCTCGGTGAGGACCCTCCTCGCTCACCTGCAACTCCTCCGGCTCGTCCACGTTGACGTTGCCGTCCGCAGCCTCATCACCCTTTCCCGCCTCCTCCTCCTCCTCCTCGTCCACAAGCAACGCCGCTCTCTGTATTGTCAACAATAAACGTCCAATCAGCCAACGGAGCTGGTCATCACGCGCAACAAGCCGTGCGCATACCTTCATCGCCTCTGCCTCGTTCGAATAATGCCGTCCACGCGCTCTGATGAACGCAGCATGCTTGGCAGCAGCTAAACGAATCCAACACCCCAGCCCAGGACGATCATCACCATCAGCATACACACACACGCTCACGCGGCCCGAAATCATCGCCGCTTACCTTCCTCGTCCATCTCCTCTGTCTCGACCTCGTCGCCCGGCTCCGCGCCGAGCGCGCGTATCTCGCCCCGCGCCTCGTTCGGGAGGTTAAACGACGTGCTCCGGCTCGAGGTGGTGCTGCTCCCCGAACGTCCCAATGACGCGTTCCGCCCGCTGGTGGCAGAGACGCTCGAGAGCGACGTACGGCGCGAGGACGGACCAGAGGCCATCATGCTCGTGGGGGAGTCTGCACGCGAGCCGGCGCTGCTCGGAGAACTCGCATGTGGGCCAAGATGGAGGTCGGGTATATCTACGGTGCGCAAAGAAAAGAAAGGGGGGAGAGGGGCAGTGACCCGATCCGTCCGTTTGGTCAGCGACAACACCACGTGAAAGGGGAGAGGAGCCAATGTACCTCCCTCGACTTCGTCCGTCTCGGCGTTGTATCGAACGTAGGGTGTCTTTGGCTCCGTGATCTTCATGAGACTGTCCTTCTGGATCTCCGTCAACGCGATGTTGGCTTCGTCCCATTGTAGGCTGCTACACAAACGACGTAAACGTCAGGACGCGCTGGAGACGAGTGGAAAGAAAAGAAGACGCGGACTGCTGCTGCTGTGCGGCCGGTTGTGGGATGGCGTTCTTGAGGATGCCTTTGGGTTTGGGGTGCGATGCGGAGCGAGGTAGCGGGGAGAGATGCGGAGGATCTTGGATGATCTCTACATTAGACATCTTGGGTGGAGAACTAGAGCAAGTTCAGTCGTAATGGGATCAGTACAACCACTCCATCCGGTTGGCCAGGATCAGTCTGTGGGAATGACATGCCTTTCTGAATCGTGTACAGTACGAGTATGAATACAACACGAGTCCAACAAAAATAGTGGATCAGAACAACCCACTCATGAGCCGTTGTCCGACGCTCTCGGGCTCCTGTCTCGCCATCTCGATGATGCTCAGCAACTTTTTAATGCCGACCAGCAACGGCAACGTCGGCGTTTCCGCTTCAGAGGCGTTTCGCGGGAATCCGGCACTGGAAAGCTGATCGAGGGTTTCGCGTAGCTCAAAGTCGTCAGCGAACAGCTCGACCGAGCGGAGAACGACCTCTAGTTGACCGAGGTGCGAAATAGGAGGGACTTTGATGGAGGCATCGAATACCTCCGAGAATCCTAGGTCCGTGATATGTTGGCCCAGAGACGAAGTTGCGAGCACCAGGAGGCGCCGACCCTGTAGTAAAGATACTCAAGACCAGTCAACGGCAGACAGCAGATCACTATACGAACTTTTGGAGGTGTCCGTGCAATGAGTACTAATAATGTTTGAAGAACGGCGTTGGAAAATCTACTGCCCAGATAGGTCCAATCTGCACCGTCGACTTAGCATCATGTCAAAGGGTCAGCGAGTGAGCTCACCTAACAGGCGTTCTAAGCTGTCTACAACAATGACACTCAACGGACTCTTATAGCTGTCATTAAACGTTTTCGTGATAGCGGCAATCTTTTGTGCTTCCGAAAAGCCAACCATCCGATCAGGCGAGATAATCTTCACGAACGGGAATTCCGACCGCCATGCCAGCGTCGCAGCCAATACCGTCTTGCCAGATCCAGGCAATCCGTTCAAGAGGACGCTGACCCGCGGCGTCCGTTCCGACTTAGCAACCTGGTTCACGAACAGCTTCCCCTTTTCCAATATGTCCTAAAAGCCATCTCAGTACATCCCCGAGCTTGAGCGTTTCACGACGCACATGGATCTCGGAGTCAAACTCGATAATGCCATTCTGAATTACTTCCTGAATTTCCTCTTCAGAAGTCCCAAACGCCGGCTTAATTTCTTCCAGTGCTCGGAAGAAATCATTCCGATTTACTCTCAAGTTCTCCACGTCGTCTGAAATGCCCGCAAACGTCCCAACCTTTACATGCCGATTGAATGCAAAACTCGTCGCGCTCTTGACAAAGCCCTCGATTTCAGCGCCAGAGTAGTTCTTCATCAACTGCGCCAGCTCTTCGAGGTCAACGTCATCGTCCATTACCTTGTTCGTTCGCATCTTGGCGGTGTGGATACGGAGAATTTGGTACCGGCCATCCGCATCGGGAAGCGAAATTTCCATGTGTACTTCAAGGCGGCCCGGCCGAAGCAGCGCCTCATCAATCATGTCCACTCTGTTCGTCATACCGATCACAAGGATGTTGTTCAGTCTATCGACACCGTCCATCTGGCACGAATGAGCATCCCAAAAAATTCAAGAACACAACGCTATACCTTGGACAACAACTGGTTGACGACAGTGTCGCCCACACCGGTCCCACTGTTCGTGGAACCACGTTGTTTGAAGACGGCATCCAGCTCGTCAAAGATGATGATGTGCAAGCCGCTCTCGTCGCCCTTTTCTTTATACTACAATAATGCATTGATATTAGCTTCAACCAGTGAATTGAGCAAACGGGAACTCGCCTCCTTTTCGGCGTCCTCGAAAAGTTTACGGACGTTCTCTTCAGAAGCACCGACATATTTATTAAGAATCTCGGGCCCGTTCACCACCTTGGGCTCTCGAGCATTCAGCATTTTTCCGATTTGGCGCGCAATCAGAGTTTTACCCGTTCCGGGAGGCCCATGTAGTAGTATACCTGTGGAATACATATCCGTTGACCGTCTTGGTGTGCTGAATGGGAGGACAAACCTTTCACGTGTTGAATCCCGAGCTTCTCGACAAGGGCTGGGGGGAATACGCGCGAGGCAAAAGCGCGACGGAAGATATCATTAAACTCCTTATCAAGACCCCCGATACCCATGTCCTCGAATTTGAAGTTGGGCGAAATAATGGCGTTCGTAGCAGCTCTAAGTAAAAATAAGTTCGACCGTCGGGTAACGTCGAGAGCGTACCTCTTGGCGCTCGCCTTGATCCTCATCGCACTACCACCTTCTTTCAGGATGGTAACGTCCGTCTTCTGCATCATTACACCCATCTCCATACTTCTTGGAGTGTTCCTCCGCCCACCTTTCTGCTCGTCGGCGAGCTCGAGCATGCTCAATGAGGCGACGACGAGTTTCAATTTATCACCTTTGAAATCCATAGTAAGGATCCCTCCGGGTGTCAGGACGATACCGTTACACGCATTAAGAAGCTTTGAGATCATCTCGTCCTGGTCATAAGGCACCTGATTCTCGTGATTCTTCTTCCAAAAGCTTGCGACAAAGTCGATCGATTGTAGGAAAGGCGGTGCGTCGGGATGTGGTGATACAGGCAGAAATTCGACGGTGACCTGGTCCCCGCTGAGGGATAGCTCCATCCACTGCCTGAGTGACAAGGAAGCTGCGACGGTTCCCTGTGCTATCGTCGCGGACGTGTCATGGCTTCTGGTACAGTGAGCGGGTGGAGTAGGAGGGTGAGCCAAGACGCACCATGTCGTGACGGGGTATCTTCCTTTTACGATGACGTGTACGCGATGAGGAAAGTCGGCTGGATGGACGATGAGTGCGTTCTTGAGGGCGAGCGTTTCGTTTGGGGTGCCCACGACGGCGTAGCTGAAATGCATCGTTAGCTGAACCACAATCTAAAAATACGTGCGCACCTCATTCCCAAGCGCGGTGGAGGGGGTTTACGATCGAACGATCGTTTCTCGAACGGCGAGTGAGAGGGGTCGTTGTAGTGTACTGCCTGCGGGGGTGGTGGACGAGGATTTGGCCTCATTCCAGCGGACACGCCTTCTGGTACACGGTGGTATTGATTTGGTGGTGCCGGCGATGACCTACCGAAGAATGAGGACATGGGACTAACGATAGAGCCTGACCGCAGTAGCGGGCGGTATGTTCAGGATTATGTCATCACGCCAGTCAACGCTTCAGCGACCGACGATGAGCTCGACAGCAAGGACGGTCTCAAAGACGTTGGACAACATTCCCCTTGACCGTCGCTCATGCCAGCTCCTTGGGCCTACCGCGCTGGTCAGTTTTGGTTCCCGTGTAGAACCCAGACTCAGATTCACCCGGTGCTCTGTCACAGATCGTTCAAGCCCTTATGGGCATCATCGCCGTCCTCTCGCTCGTATACAAAAGACAGCGCGAAACTCAGAAACGTCCCTGGGAGATATGGTAGCGTTTTCGTTAGCCCCGTTGTTCATCGACTGATTGCTTTCCATAGGCTCTTTGACGTTTCGAAACAAGTCGTTGGCGCCATGTTCGTTCACGGGCTGAACGTCCTTATATCCAATTTTACATCATACCAGTCTGCTGGCAATGCCTGCACATATTATTTTCTTAACATTCTCCTTGATACCACGCTTGGTGAGTTTCCGAGTACCCCGAGACTCAACTGCGGTCGTGACGCAGTGTTGGTCTGGAAAGGTGTTGGCCTGATCTATGTGGTGCTGCAATGCTCAACCTGGGTACTTTCGAAGAAATTCGGGATCAAAGGCCTGAAGTCGGGACAATACGGCAATCCTCCCTCCGTCGTATACTGGGTCCGTCAAGCTTCCGTGTACATTTTTGCCCTCACGACCATGAAACTACTTGTGGTTGCGTTATTCGCTTTTTGGCCAGGCATATCCGCTATGGGCGACTGGCTTCTTGGCTGGACATCTCTTTTCCACGGGGAATCAGTCCAAGTGATATTGTGTGTCCACTCTTTTTTGTTCGCTGTCAATCGTTTCACGTACCCTAGTGTGATGGGTGTCTTCCCAATGATCATGAACGTTGTCCAGTTTTGGTTGATCGACTCCATCGTCAAAGCTTCCACCAGTCCAATCAACATTCGTTCTTACCCTCCCCGGAACTTTGATTCCCAGGATCGTCAGCCTCTGTTTGGCCCTCGCGACGACGACGACGATCCACCGCATGACATCGAGGACGGCCCTCGGTCATCCTCCTCCAGAGTAACGTTAGAGGGGGATTCCAAGACACCCGTCGACCCCGAGGACAATATGGCGAAGCTGTCGGCATCCGGGTTGTCTTCACCAATGACTCTTCCAAGAATCCCGGTCATGGTTGCGCATGACTACCCGCCCAACAATGCTGGCAACGTATCATCACAAGCTAGTACCAGACCTCGGCACAAGTACAGACGATTGTCCTCGTCGCTGCTCGATTTTTCAACCCCTCCCTCTGCTCGATCCGTCAACACGCTCGATTCCTCACGATATTCCTCACGCCAGGTCTTGCTGTCGGTGTCATTAGACAGTGGTCAGGCTAGCACCGGCGACGGTGTAGAGTTTCACGTTTGGGAAAAGGGTACTTCAGCTGGTGGTGAGGGCCGACGATCTGAGCAGAGCAAGAACCACAGCAGTGCCAGATAACCCGGTTCCAGCTTTGTTCGGCCATCACAATACTTTCGTTCTGGCTTATATCCATGATTTACATGTACTCTATCTCAACGGACATGTCATGTCTAACGTCTATCAGCGTGCTGTACACGCGGCCTGTGCGAATGGCTCTCAGTGCAGCTACTGCGCCTTTGTCACCACGACACCTCCACCCTACCACTCGCTCCCTAGAACTGCCCGTAGGTGCAAACATGAACGTACCTTGCAATGACGTTGCGACCAACGGTGGCGCAAAGCTTCCGACAAGTAACGGTGATGCCGTCTTCTCGCTAGAAAATATCCTCAGCAACAACCACGACACGCTCGAACACCCGGGACTGAAGCGACAGGAGTCCGACGCACATACGACGGAGGCGCAGGGCTGGGACGAGGAATCCGCGAATCGACCGACGGTGGACGGCTTCTGCGTCGAATGCGAGGGTGAGTGACTGTCTAGCGCCGTTCGTTTTTTAAAACATCAGGGTGAGGGTCGACATCGTCTGACTCCAATATTGGTGGTGGGGATCACAGACCAGCCTGCTCAGTTGTCCTGCAAAGAATGCGAGGACGACTACTGCGAAGTGTGTTTCGCAGCACAACACCGAAAAGGCTCCCGGAAGAAGCACTTGGTGACGCCCATCTCATGGTCGCCCAGACACCGGACGTCGGACGGTGAGGGCAAAGTGGACGAGGTACTTTTCTTTCCGCGCACCCTCGGCCTGTTATTGATTCCCGCGCTCTCTTGCCCGGCTAGGTCGAAGTGGACGTCGAGATGGAACACGATTCGGATGCAGAGCTCGACCGGATCACCACTTCCAGGCCCACTTCGGGGCCGTCCATGGAGCCGCTCGGCGTCCAGCCTGCCATTGGCACTGCCGTTGGCGAGTGGTTCGTCGAGCGCGCGAAGTACATTCCCCTCCGTCTGTCGCTCGGCGAGCGCAAATACCTCCGTCTTCTCGACGCCGCACTCCAAGTTTCAGAGTATACCGACAAGATTGATACCCTCAGCTTCGGTCTCTCAAAGGCGAAGCGGATCGTATATCAGATTCGGGAGCTGTGCGCGATCTTGTCCGGGCTCGTGTTGTCGGCGGACTACAAGCTCGGGCAAGAGCTCTTTTCCGACCGTGATTTCCAGCGTAATGCCGAGTTTTACCAGCAAATATTCGAGCTCGGACGGCGGCACAAGATTATGAACCCCGATAAAATGCGTACGACGTATGGCAAACTGATCTATCTTCTTCAAGTGAGTATGGGGTGCCTGATCGGGATGTTATTGATTATTAGTGGCTGTGCTGCAGGACAGCCAATCGCCCGAGGTCAAGGACATGCTCAGCTTTTCCTGTGTGAAAACTATCCGCACAGTGTACAGCGTGCTGGAACAACGTGGTGCTCTGGGACTCCTCCGCGACGATCTCATGTCCGTCGCAACCAAGGAAATCTACGCCGACGGTCGATCTCGACGCGACATTCAAAAAGACATCAAGAGCAAGGAACGCGCGATCGAGGTGCTTGCTACTCGCTATCAACGCGAGGGCCTCAACCCGGAGCAGGTCCGTCAATGTCTCTACAGCATCGGAGACAACCACGCATTCTTGCGGACGAATCGCGACCCTTGCGACCGCATGATCCATTACCTCAAAACGTACTTTCACCCCACGCAGGCGAAAGAACAGAAGCATAGCTTAGCCATCCGGAACGGTAAGGGCGGTGCAAGGCTTAGTCACGACCACGCAAAGCAATACGCATATGTGTTGCAAAGCCTGACGCTCTGGCGTGAGATTCTGCATGGTACACCCTTGTTGTGTCTCGCGAACTAGGGGACTCTCTCATGCTGGCTGCTTAGATATGTTCCGCTTGTGGTCTCTTACGGAACAGGACTTGCTCTCTGAGAGCATCCCCTATCGCCTCCGTGATACAGGCCAAGGTTTGAACAGAGTCCAGGCTGCTCCGAAAACGCTCCGCACGATGCACGCGATCCTTCAGCGTGCCCAGCAGAGTGTTGGATCCTGGGTCGGCTCTTCGGCCATCCACATGGGTGATCACAACGTTCCAAACGCGCTCATGTTCATCGGTAAACTTGCCTCTATCATTCACGTCGCCCTCTTTCTCATGACCGTGCTGATTTCCATTTTTCCGTGTTGTGATCGTGCGTGTGTGCATTAGACAAGTACTCTCAAATCTATCGCATCCTTCTTCCCATCTGCAACACCCTTTCACAAATACCCGGTCTTGCAGACAAACCCGCGTTACGATCCTACATCGACGACGAGTTTGGGTCGGTCGACAACTGCATCCGCGAGATCCTCGTCGACTTTTTCCGGCATGGTTTCGACGGGTCGGGGGCAGATAACTTTTTTGACGCGGGGAGCTGTATCGACGGGCGCTTGACGAGCGCGTGGAATTGGTGTGCGCAATTGGAGAAGAAGCGGTATTTTCACGCGTTCTTGTTGACGGGTGCGTTATTGTTTTATGCCGTATATAATCTCTTCTCCGCGACCCGTGTCTGTGGAGGTGTTTGCTCGGTCGTTGATGCGATCGTTTTTCTAGGGTTCATTGGGTTCGATGGCGAATGGTGAGGAGTGTCGGTCGAGGTATCACGACGGAAGGTCGTCCTCTTACTCTATGCACATACCGTCGCACCCTTCAAGATGACCAACATTGTTTTACTCGGATTGGCTGAACAAATGTGCTTAAGGATGGTCGATTACTGTCCAATGCCCCCTCGTTGATATAGACGAACCTGCCAGGCACTTTTTTTGCAGTAGATCGGTAGTACATCAGACGGTAGTTTCCACCTGGATCCCTTGCTCATTTTGGGCCACCTGCACCGCCTCAGCCACGCTGCTGCCACCCCTTCGTTGCGCCTGTGCGACGACATCGATCACGCTTGCGAGTCCCGCCTTCCAAGCGAGCAACCGCTTCTCGAGCGCCTCCCACTGCTCCCGCTCGAACTTGCGCGCAGAGGATTTGTACACGTGGAGATACTGCGTCGTTTGTGAGAGTTTACCGGAAACGAGACCGGTGCGGATGACTAGATGAACAGTCAGTTGCTTCCTACTCAGGGAGAGGGGAGCCTTTTTTTGCTTCACCGTCTATGGTCCACGTCTCGACCTGAGACACATTGATCTGCAGCGCAGACGCGATCATCGTGTATGGCATATCCCGCCCGATATAGTCCAATGCGAGCGCGGAGAAGACGAGGAGGCGCATTTTGCGCTCGAGTTGGGAGATGTCGAGTTCTGCCAAACGACCCGTGCTATTCGTTTAGCGAGCACGGCCCATAATGTGTCATGCGAACGACGTACGATAGGTCTCGAGAACAGCGGAATGACTATCGACCCATGTCCGAAACTCGGGGAGTCCGTTTCGCAGGAATATCTGGACGAGAGGAAACAGCTCGTGATCTCGCACGGCGATGATAGGATTGAGGCTGTACAATGTGTCAAAGTCGAAGACGGTCGGTATACAAAGGGCAGCAATGATCATGTCAACGGCGGCCGAGCGAGACTCTGGGGTGGAGGATGGGAGTATATGCACGAGTAGAAGTCGATATTCGTAAGCAGAATCTCTGCGGAGCAAGTACGGTGAATGCGGAAAGACACAGGGAAAAAACACTCACGCTTTACCGGCTTTTTCGAGAGCACCGATGATGGTTTTCAAAAACTGGCCCTTTTCGCCATCGGAGATGTGCCATTCCTTGAGCCATCGCTCGACATCGGACTTTGTCAGTGCGAGGACCTCGAGATTGCCGTTAGCTGCTGCGAGCTGGAAAAGGGTGGTGTATATCGGTAGACGCAATGCAGAGGACCGCGGGACAGCGTTGAATAAATTGGATAATCTACACCGAAGTCAAGATAGATTGCATACAGCGCGAAAGTGGAGAATCTCACATGCGATATTTGACCGATGTATTGTTAGAAGGTGAAGACGAGATTATATCAACCAGATAGGCTACATGCTGTCTCGTTTCCGACGAATCGACTTGCCACAGGGTGAACAGATGCGAGTACAAGAGGTTGAAGAATCCCTCGATCTCTGTTGTCGCTTCAGAAAAGGGACGCGAGCGACCGCGATCGCACGTACCCTGGTCTGATCCCTGGCCTATGCCTTTGGTATTTTTGAATACAAGCTCGAACGCAAACCGACGTCTGTTCTCGTTGAAGGGCGCGTCTTCGGTCTTGACGACGTCCTGGAGAGACTGCAAGAGGGGGGTGCGCTCGTCGTCGGGGATGCCCCTCGCAGCGAACTCGAGCAGTTCCTGCAGCTGCTCCTCAAACGTTCCCTCTGCAAACACCGAGACCGAGTCTGATGGCGACATGGCGTCGTCGCAGTAAGTTTCCCTCCCCCGACGATATAGGACACAACAACGACAAATATGGTTCTCCTTGTCTCCTGGCTTTCATGAACGTTCTTTGTTCTACACTGAACAAGCGTTTCGGAACGATAAATGAGCATCTTGGCGACGCGCACTACCTCCACAGCGGTAGCGTGACTTGGTGCACATGCACGCTCTGCGCAATTCGCACGCGCACCATGCGCACCACCCTCTCTCTGTGACATTTTTAGCCCATCTTTTTCTGTGTCTCCCGTAGAACAGGTGCCTTGCGGGAGTTTCAGGTCCATGGTTCACCCACTCGGCCAGGTGAATTGATGACGGTATCCAACGCCGTTCGTGCATTGCGAATCGCTTCACTAAACCCGCAGGCACAGGACTTATCGTCGGTATTTAATGATAATGCTGCTCTCACCTCGCCCTCCTTCCTCCACTCTCACCGATACCCCGAGGTTTGCTTTCTCATTCACTCAACTCCGGGCCTCGAATGCGTCTTCTGCCACTCCTTGCCCTTCCGTTCGCGGTCGCCCTCGTCAGAGCAGGTCGCTACAGGTACATCCCTTACAAGGTCAAGGAGAGCATCCAAGGTCCTCCTCGCGGCTGGCTCAGAGAGGGTCCTGCTCCTTCGGACCATCTGTTAGAGCTCAAGATTGCACTCCCCCAGCCTCACTTCCCTATTCTCGAGAAGCACCTCTGGGAAGTGAGTGATCCCGAGCACGAGCGCTATGGTGCCTACTTGTCAAAGGAGGAAACCGAGGCATTGATGACACCTCATCCTGAGGCGCTCGATGTAGTCAGCGAATGGCTGTCCTCGTATGGCATCGAGGAAGAGAATGTCCACCGATCTTCGGCGCTAGACTGGGTCACTGTTCGCATCCCAGTCGCCCTTGCAGACGAAATGCTAAACACGGCAAGGAATATTGTTTTATAGTTAGCACTATACTCAGACAGCGGAATCCAGAAATATCACGTCTATACTCACTCGGACAGTGGTGATAGCATCGTTAGAACAACGAGCTACAGTCTTCCGGAGACCTTGCATGAACATGTTGAGCTGATCCAACCAACGACAATGTTCGCTCGTTTCAGGCCATTCAGAAGTACCCTACATTGGTCAGAGGTGGCGCCGTCCAGCTCTCTGACTCCCCCCACCGGCACGCTCACCGGGCCGGCCGGAAACCGAGTCGACGCCAGTTGCGTCTCCACGGTATGAAACCATGACGTGGTATCTAGACCCATTTAACGAATTGGTCGTGTAGATCACCGTTACCTGCCTCAGACAGCTTTACAACTCTGCTGGGTACAACACCTCCGCCAGGAACGGTAACAAAATTGCAGTTACCTCTTACCTCAACCAGTACGCCAACAACCAGGATCTTCGACAATTCTTCCAGCTGGAGAATCCCATGGCATTTGGGTTCAACTATACCTTCGTGTCCATCAATGGTAAGGATATCTGAATTCGGATGACACTGCTGACCATTTGCTAGGTGGTCTGAATAACCAATCTTACGCAAATGCTGGGGTCGAAGCCAACTTGGACACTCAGTTTGCCTTTGGACTGACTTATCCGACACCTGCAACCTTGTACTCAACTGGCGGTTCACCCCGTTATAACCCTGACGCACTCACAACGACGGATACCAACGAACCCTACTCCAACGTTCGTTTCATTCATTGCTCCTACAATTCAATCCGTTCGAGCTTTATCATCATGGATTACAGTGGTTGAACCATGTGCTCTCTCAAGACCACCTCCCTCAGACAATCTCTACTAGTTATGGCGATGACGAACAGACAGGTACTCAATTTCGCCGTTGTACTGGTGTACTCTGACCGCAGGCAGTTCCGTATAGTTATGCTTCTCGTGTCTGTAGTGGTTTCGCTGCCCTTGGAGCACGTGGCGTCTCCCTCTTGTTCTCGTCTGGTGACGGCGGTGTCGGAGACGGTAACTCCGACCCAGCGAGACAGCGATGCTTCACCAATTTTGGCGTCAACCGAACTGTATTCATCCCCGAGTTTCCTGCCACTTGTCCATAGTGAGTATGACCCATCTAGCGCATAATATACGCTGATCGGGCTCGAACACACCTAGCGTGACATCTGTTGGGGGTACTAGTGGTATTCCTGAAACTGCCGTCCACTTCTCCGGTGGAGGATTTAGCAATTATGTATGATCGTCTGCATGATAGCTCCTACCACCATGCTGACCAGTTCCGTCATCAGTTCTCTCGACCTGGTTACCAGAAAGCAGCAGTGAGCCATTACTTGCGGACGCTCGCACCAGGAACCTACGAGGGTCTGTTCAACCCGTAAGCGTTTCTCCCCCTCCCCCCCCCTCCTCGCACGACCAAATTTAACATGCGGGTACTGTAGCTCCGGTCGTGTAAGCACTCGTTCAGTCCCAACTGGCGCATCTGGCAAGAGAGTCGTCTACTAATCCCCACCTCACCCTCTTCCTTCATGCAGGGCATACCCGACGTCGCCGCGCAAGCCTCCAACTTTTTGATCGTCTACCAAGGCCGAAACCACTCCGTTGGCGGCACGTCCGCTGCCTCGCCAACTTTTGCGTCGATCGTGTCCATGCTCAATGACGCTCGGCTCAGCGCCCACAAGCCTCCGCTCGGTTTCTTGAACCCGTGGCTGTACCAGAAGGGGTACACCGCGCTGAATGACATCACAATGGGCAATAATCCTGGGTGTGGTACGCAGGGCTTCAACGCCACCGCCGGCTGGGATCCTGGTGCGTGCTGCGTTTTCCGTTATTCTTATTCTACATCATCGCTCCCGGAGAACGTCCAAGCTATAACACGAGCTTTTTCGTGATGAGTGCTTGACTGATGTGGACACCTTTCGTCTGCAGTGACCGGTTATGGTACGCCCAACTTTGAGAAGTTGTTGATGTCGGCGATGAACCGGCGGGATCATGGCGGGAGAAACAGACCTCCGAGAGGGTAGATGTAGCAACTTGGGGACTGTCACTTGTACAGCAGCTGACAAGTTATATCACTATCTATGACCTTTGTAGTGTTTGGTGTAGTAGTATGTGTATGCACGACACCAGCCCAGGCTCCGACTAGGAGTGGGCCGACTTCGAGCAGGACATTTCAGGGGATTTGCTTGCAAGCTTAATATCAGGTTCACTGTGACACCTGTTGCACTGGCTCGTAGAGTTCGCTAGGCTACTAGAGAGTTCTTGTATCCATACTTCATAGTCGCCCTGCCGCTAATAGCCTCAGAGGCCTGGGGTTGCCATCATTGAGTGGCTGTGTTCCTAATTTGCTCTCTCCTGAACCGTCGGGTAGGTCGCAGAAGAGTATTGCCACGCATCAGACCAACGCTAACACCGCTTTTACAGATTTCAAGTTCGTAACGAACTTGGACAAACCTTCCGTGTCCGCATACGACTCCACACCGGCGAGGAAACCAGTTCATCATTCAACATCCATGATTCTCGTTTCCCCCTCCCAGCCGAGATCCTTGCAACTATATTCATCTTTTGCGCTCGTGACTATTATTTTAGTGAGAGCCGTGGTAATCTCACCCCAATTCCGCCTAGTTGCGTCAATGTTTCGTACGTTTGCCGTCCGTGGCACGATTTCGCCCTCGATTGTGCATCCCTTTTTATCACGCCGCCGCGATGGACCGAAGAGTTGTTGGCCAGGTCGAAGCAGCCATCGCTGAAGCTAGACGTGAATCTGCTACGTAAGAACCAGCACCTTCGGAGAGTGCGCTTCTTCGAGCAGGTGGTCTACCACTTAGAACGCATCCAAAGGCCCTGTCTTTGCATTTGCAAGCCAGCCAGACCATGATGCCGTTGTTTCCAGACTCCCCTTACGCGCTCCACGCCCGAAACATCTCCAAATCTCGTCGGGGTACTCTTCCACCGAGCAGTCTTCGTCATCGCTTCTCTTTGACGGAGATACTCCGGTCCTCCGTACTTTCAAAATACCCGATGCAGCGGTGTTCACTCAAACTGACTGACTTGAGAACGCTCAGTCTGCGGCGTATTCCAGTCCAGTCTTAGCCGACTTTCTAGCCCCACTCCGCTGCATGCCACATCTACAGAACCTTCATCTTGATATGTCCTTGGGCCACGCCAGTGGTTTTCTCTCCAGCGCAGCATTCTACAACTTCCAGAAGATTAACCTGCCCCATCTTTCCCGACTCTTGATCAACGTTCCGATCTCGACGGTGATCGGTTTGCTATCCTGCATAAACGCCCTGTTGGAGACGCAAATCAGGCTTGGTCCAGGCAGTCTCCTGAAAGGTATCTCTCTCATTGATGCCTCTTCTCGTGCAAAAATATGGTACGTCCAAAGATCAGGCGGCATTCGGCTCGACTATTCGTTCCCTTGATGTACATCACCGTTCTCGGGAAACAGCGATAATCACTTTTAGTACGTCGGAAGATCCTCCCGATTCCGTATTATACGTAAACTGGCGTTCCGACCTTCCACTTCAGCTCTTCCTTTCCTTTGGCCACTCAATACGATGGAACCAAGAATGTCTCATGAGCCGCACCTGTTGCTCCATCTCCGCGTTAAACGTTCGGAGTGTCCATTTCCAACTTCGTACTGGGACATTATCGGGGTCCGAGTCATATACTTGCACCGGCACTGGAGAAATTTGAATTCCGTCACATCTCGTTTTCCTCGGGGTTTCCGCTCGAGACAACCGATTTCGAATCGCTCTGTGGCGCTCTGTCTACCCGCAAAGAGCATTGCGGGAGACCGATCACAACTTCAGGTCATAAACGCACACCCGAGGGACTCCCAAAGACTTTCGACTTGGATGGGTACTGGGAGGGTGGTCGCTTTTGTGAAGTTTACTTCAAGGAGAGCTTGTGACATATTCCCTTCTAGACAGTACCGCCGTAAGTCACAGCGGGTCGACACGTGCTGTTAGCCTGTAGCCGATGTCAATCACGCACTGACTCATTTTTATGGATCGTATTTGATCCTTACTAAGTGTTCGAGTACCTGCGCTCATCTCTCGTCCTGAATCTTGTAGGTCGCGGTTTAGTCATCCTCACCAATGCTAACGCTGCTCATTTGGCTTTCAAGTTTGTAATAAATATGGACAATCCTCCCATGTCCGCATATGACTCAGTAGCGCACTTCGACGAAGAAATTGTTGCGTCATCGGAATTATTCGACATCTGCGTTGAAACCGGGCCTCGTTTTGTCTACAGTCCCCTTCCAACCGAGACCCTTGAATCCATATTCATCCTTTGCGCTCATAACTACTATTATAGTGAGAACCGTGGTGAACCCACAGCTCCGCCTAGTTGGATCAACGTTTCATACGTTTGCCATCAGTGGCGCGATGTCGCTCTCAATTGCTCATTCCTTTGGACCTACCTTTTCAATGCGTCGCCCCGTTGGACAGAGGAGTTGTTGGCGAGGTCAAAGCAGTCGTCGCTGAAGCTAAACGTGAATCTGCCGTACGGGGAGGAGAACCGTCGGAGAGAGTGCTTTTTTGAGAAGGTGATCCAGCACTCAGAACGCATTCAAGAGCTCCGCCTTTACGTTTGCAGGCCAGACTATGACGTCTTTCTTTCTCAACTCTCTTTACGCGCTCCTCGCTTGGAACACCTCGAAATCCTGTTGGAAGGCTTTTCTACCGGGTTATCCTCGCCATCGCTACTCTTTGACGGGGATACTCCAGCCCTCCGTACACTCGAGCTCTTAGACTGCCCTGTGTCATGGTATTCGCTCAAACTGACTGCCTTGAGAACGCTCAATCTGCGACATATTCCAGTCCGGTCTCAGCAAAGCATCCCCGATTTTCTAGCCACCCTCCGCTTCATGCCGCATCTA
Source organism: Tylopilus aff. balloui (assembly GCA_038089055.1). Classification (NCBI taxonomy): domain Eukaryota; kingdom Fungi; phylum Basidiomycota; class Agaricomycetes; order Boletales; family Boletaceae; genus Tylopilus; species Tylopilus aff. balloui. The sequence continues at coordinate 10,932 of JBBPKC010000049.1, read as the reverse complement.
CAGTATCTTCGTCTTCATAATTCCTTGGCCCATGCCTCTGGTTTTCTCTCCAGTGCAGCGCTTTACAGCTTCCAAAAAATTAGCTTGCCTCGTCTCTCCCAACTCTTGATCAATGCTCCGGTCTCGACGGTAACTGCTTTGCTATCCTGCATAGACATTCCGTTGGAGACACAAGTCGAACTTTGCCCAGACTGTCTCACCGGAGATATCTCTCCCACTGATGGCTATACTCCGCTCTACTCGCTCCTCACGCAAAGATACGGGTCGTCCAGAGATCAGGTGGCATCCGGCCTGACTATTCATTCCCTCGGCATTCAATGCGATTATGCGGGAGAGATGACGTTCAATCTCAGTACGCTGGAACACGATCGTTCCTTTTCAGCATCCTCGAAATGGCGCTACAAACTGCCTCCCCAGATCCTCCTCTCGTTAACGATAAACGATGACAAAGGTCTCGTCAGTCATGCCTGCCGCTCTTTACCCATCGCAGACGTTCAGAGTCTCGACATCACTTGTCCCCCGTCTTATCTCGCCTTCTGGACGGACGTTCTGGGACGTTGTCGGGGTCTGCGGTACATGAAGTTGAGCGATGGTGCCATGCCGAACGTGACATCGTTACTCTCCGTCACTCCTTTGGGCTGCACAGAGGACCGGGATGAACGTGCCGGTCAGGGTACAAGTCACACGCTTGCGCCGGCACTAGAGGAATTGGAGCTTCACCACATCTGGTTTCCGACGAGAGAGGAAAGGGATATGGATCCAGTTGAAGGCGTCGATATGCGCTCCATCTCTGACGCCCTTTCGAGCCGCAAAGAATCTCGAGGCCGATTGGTCATGAGTCGGTGTCTTGAGCGTGTCTCCGATAACCGGGTAAGGAAGTTCGACATGGGAGGGAGGTGGGGGGGAGGTCGCTTTCATACGGATTCGTACGAGGAGGGCTTCTATAACGAGTGAGACTGCGAACGACCTCGAACGAGATGTCGGGCCCCGTAATCATGAGTCCGCTTGCTGTACCCACCGTACGAAAAAACGACCCGTATATTTGCCATCACCCTCTAAGCACCTAAGTTCGAGTTATGGCAGACTCCCGTGGCTACTTCAGGGAGATCCGACGATGTGCAGGTCATTAGGTGTCGGCAGTAGCACTTGAAGGAGTTGGGGCCGACGATCCACGTACGGTCGCTCTCCGATGTTCCGATTCTCTCCACCCAGAGTCGCGAAGGCGACCGACCGTGGAACGATCTTGCGACTGCTACACATCTTTCGTTTGGCAGCGGTCGAAACTGTATGTAAGCCTGCAGCACCAGCTTTCGACCGGCTTGCAAGACGGAAGAGGTGCAACCACTCTGGGTTACTTAGATCCCACTGAATGGTTCACATTCGGTATTTTTGCCTTTTGGCTTGACGGCTAAGCGCGGCGGTCCAGTCGTCACAAGAGGGCCTCGAACTGACGCAGGGGCATCCGACGCCTGGCATATACTCCCGGGTAACACGACGAAGCGTCTTTGCGAAACACTATCTTCACGGGGGATCGGAGAGTTCGACTCGAACTACGTCCAACACCAGTTGGCATCGCAGGAATTATACAAACAAGTCCAAACACGATCTGTGGCCAATGAGCCCGTCGCGTTGCTCCCCATCGCTCGGCCCATCGCCATTATGAAGCTCGTCAGGCAAGCCTCTCCTTGGCCCCTCCGTTCGCGAGCTCACCCAGCGTCCAGGTTTTTGATGAAACTCAACAACGAAACCGTCTCTATCGAGCTCAAGAACGGCTCGGTCGTCCACGGTACCATCACCGGTGCGTCTTTCTTGTTGTTGTTGTCGAGCGCAACTCGCGTTTCGCGTCCACGCTAAAATGACTCTGTGAAAACAAAAAAAAAAGGCGTAGACATGCAGATGAACACGTATCTGAAGACCGTCAAAATGACGACACGCAATCGGGATCCCATCTCCCTCGACTCGCTCTCCATCCGCGGAAACAACGTTCGGTACTTCATTCTCCCGGACGCACTCCCCCTAGACACGCTACTCGTCGACGATGCGCCAAAACCAAAGGGGAGGAAGAAGGACGACGCTCGTGGGCGCGGGCGTGGGAGAGGGATTGATCGGGGACGTGGGCGGGGCAGAGGCCGTGGGCGAGGTCGGGGATTCTAATCAAACTCCCCCCCCTCCTGGCCAAAGATATAAAAGAACGTGCGAGGGGCTGTCTATCCTCTCTTTGTACGTTTCTTCGAGTGTCAATACCTACCAAAATGTAGTTCTAAGCCACGAGAGCTTGGCTTGTGTCCGTTATTATTGTTGGTATGTTTTTTTTCTGTTGTCGCTATCAAGGGGTAGCTCACTTGAAGTGACTGCCCCACTCAGTCGCCAGAGGCTGTGTACTGTATACAAGGCTACTATACTCATCCGAGTTTCGTGTTCCAATGGAAGTCTTCCGTCCGCAGGGACGGCGCCCGGTGGCGAGAGGCGCATATCTGCTCATTGTGTACTCACTCACGATTCCCCCCTATTAGCATCGCAAGTGTGTGATCGCGTACAGCTAGGCCAGTCCGGGAGTATAGCCAACACCCTCGGCCGTATTCCACGGCAGCAAGGTATGAATAATTTGTCGAGCCAATAGGTATACCGTTCACCACGGACACGACTGGCTACCATCGCGCGACGTCTAGGCCGTTGCCGCAAACCCCGAAAGGCCAGCCAGAATCGAAAAAAGACGGGCCAACGCCATCAATTCGGATCACAAGACTCATCTTCGCATCCGTTTCTTGAACCGTTCCATGACCTATCGGGCGAGCGTCGAAAAACACATCGCTCGTCTCCTGCAGAGGCTGTACCACGTACCAACTCGTCCGTCGCCATCTGGGGCTTATCATGGCGCGGCCTACGGTCTTCCTGCGGAGGCAGCCCCATCGCTTCCAACTTGGCATCGCGCATGATCTCTGCGTCCGACTTTTGTTTCAGATGCGGCCGGTAAACTGCGCAACGAGGATGAGACGCTCATTATGCGCGATAGGGGCGACGTACACCGAGTAGCGACGAGATGCTCCTCGTCGGTGTTTACCTTTTTGCGCTCCTTGCGCTCTTCAGCTACTTGCCGCTTCGCTTTTTCCGTTTCCTCGATGTTCCGGAGGCGTGTGCTATGGTGCAGAAGGAAAAAGAACACCGTCCGTCAAAAAAAAAAAAAAGAGAGAGAGAGAAAGAGAACGGAGGGGGAGAAAGAATGGCGCACTCCATGCCGAGGTCGACCTCCGGTATCGCCGTCAACATCGCCATGCTATTCGTCACGCTCCCTTCGTCCGCCGTCTTCTTCTCCGACTTCCAGCGCTCCGAAAGCGTGAACTCATCCTTTGCATCGCGCGCGGACGCACCCGACGTGTCTTGTAACCGCCGTCGCATCTTTAGACTTTCTTCGATATACGCCATCCTGGCCCATCACCACGGGGGTCAACGACATACACACACACGAAGAGGGAGGCGCAAGGGGTGGAAAAGAGGAGGGGGGGGGGACACAGCGCTAACGTACATGTGTTTGTCCACGTCGAGCACATTGGTTTGCTGCGTAAAGTTGTTGGTCCGAACGGCCCGTCGAGCCTTGGCAGCTGCGTCCGTTCGCTCCCTGTACGTCCCCCCCCCGCCAACACAACATCCCATTCTATCCGTCAGTCTCTGGAAGAAGGCACACGAGAGAGGGGGAGGGGGCGTACGCGTCCTCGGCGGGCGCACCTCCGCCTGCGCTGACGCTCAACCCGCCCTTGTCCTCGGCTGCTGCTTCGTCCTCCTCTGCGCGCCGACGTCGTCTCTTCTTGTCGTCCCCGCTGGAGAGCTTGTGTATGTCAATACCCTGCCTTGATTTGCGCAACCTCCTCAACTCGAGCAGCTCCGAGAGCCTGTCGAACGCCCCGTATGATACGACGGTAGAAACATACGAAAGAAAGGACGTACGGGAGAGACTTGTCCTCGTCTTCATCCCCCTCGTCGTGTTCTGGTTCAGAAACCTGGGTCGAGGGCGGTTCCTCTGAGGACTTTTCTCGGACGCGGGGTTGTGGACGGCTTCGCCTCTTAATCATGGACGACAATACAGAGGGTTACGTAAGTAAGGGTAGTGATAGCCATAAAAGTTAAGTCAAGAGCAAGTGTTGGAAACATAGTGGTAGACCGAACCGAATCTAGTAATCCATTCCGATTTAAATAACTTCACCGTACACGTTCCTCTACCACCAAACTGTTCTCGTTCGTGTTTTCCGTCGTCACAGTTGCTGGCGCTGGCGCAGCAGCTACCGCTGCCGTCGTTACACGTTGCAGCTCTTCTGGTGTCGGGAACGCGATCGTCGGAACCCCGATAGGGGGTGAAGAATGTCGCGAAAGCAGTGATTCCGGTGCACGCAGTCCACCCCGTCGCAGACGCGGTGCTTGTGAGCGGTTACCGCCCGACTCCTCCCCACTACCCAACCGCTCAGGCGGATTCGCCGCCCACCCTGAATGAGGCGGGAAATACCAGTCGTCCGATATACTCGTCGCCGGTCGCGGCGTTGGTATGATTTCGAATCGACGCGCCCTCCCAAAAGGGAAGAACCGCCTCACTTGTGCCGATGGCGGCCGCGGACCGAGGGTGGATGTGGCAGACGGCTCGGTAGGGTTGGTAGCCGTGAGTTCCGACCGGGCGTTTTGTTCTTCGTCGTGAGCAAGTTGGCGGGTGGAATTACGACGGGCAGCCGTGAACTCGCTGAAATCTGACATCCTGTTACGCCCAGGACGACGGATCGAGGGCTGCCTCGATAGCGTAGAGTGCATAAATCCGGTCGACGACCACGTGCTCGTTCTCCCCTGCGGAGAGGCATCTACGAGCGGTGGTAATACTCGGTCACTCGCCGCATCGGGAGGAGGGGCTGATGACATCGGGGGAGAGGCGTGAGGAAAACTCAGAAAGTAAGGTGTCGGGGAATTCGACCAACTGTGTTGGGAGCGATATGCATCGTACAAATCCGAGTTGAGGCGACTGCCCTCCATGACCGGCACAAAGCTACCGTACGGACCCAACTCGTCGTCGTCGTCGTCCATATCCAGTTCGTCTGGGGGTTGCGAGAGGTATTCAGTGAGGTCTACGCCCCGCCGTATATCTGGTCCACGACCGGTGGTACGCTCACGGTAAACGGAAGTGGGACAGGATAGCTTGCGCAGGGACAGCGCGGTGCGGTCCCCAATGAGACCACGATCGGCGGCGTGGTGGCGATGACGGCGTTCCGCGACCTCCTACGGGGAGTTGTCGGTCCAGAACGTAAATTATATTTGAGTGCGACCGTACCTTGACGAGGACTTCGATGAGTGACGTGGTGAAAGAATCACCACGGTCGAGGTCTTCCACGAACGCTTCGTAGCTAATCATAGGCTCTACTTTGTCGAGTTTAGCGCGCTTGATGGCACCCGAGCTACAAAGGACGTTGATTTGTTGTGACTATGGAGAAAGATAAGGCGGCATACACCAGGCTTCTCATTTTCGCGCCGAGAACGTCATCATAGTATTCCGTTGTCCTAGGTATAAGGTTACTTTAGCGGGTTCGGGTAGTGAGATAAGATAGAAAAATGGGGCACCATTTGCCCATAGTTATGTATTCTTGCAGTTGTTTTGGGGGTTCGTCGGGAGGTGAGCTGCAACGAGGCAGATGTCGGGAAAGCGCCCGTGTGAAAATTGGCCCTCGCTAACAGCATTATTGACATTTATTTGTTCGGTACTCACTCCTTTTTAAGATTAGCCCCTAATAATAACAAGACTAGTATCAGCTCGCGTCGTCCGTACTACCAGGGCCCCCGTTCGGCTTGGGCAATGCAGCCGCCCGAGATGCAGCCGCACTCGCCCCCGCCCGATCCTTGGAGCTCAACAGGCTCTGGAAAAAGTTTTGCAACACCTCGTGTTGCGTCTGTCCTCCCGTCGAGCTCTGCGACGCATTCAACGTCGGTGACGTTGGCGTCCGGCCAGCCGTCGACGTACCCGCGCCACCCACCCCAGACAACCCAGACGTAGGTCGTGCACCCCCTCTTGACAGACGTCGTGCAGCGTCTCCGTTCACGCTCGCATTCAACGCACTGGTGCCACCCAAACCGCTTTCCATGTCCGCAAGCGCTTTCTCTACAGTCGGCAAGCTGAAGCTGCTGCTCCCAAGGGGTCCAACGATACCGGCAGTCGCGGCCTCCGTAGGGTTACGGAACGCACCACGTGGATCTCGGTCCGGCTTCTTCGAGTTTTCATCAAAGTGCTTCGCCAGGAACGCTTGCTCCGCCATCGGTGCATTGAATGGTGGCAACGGTGGCGGCTGTGTACAGAAATGAAAGTGACACACTGACCATTTGATATGAAGCTCACCTTCGCGCCTTGATCAGGAACCAACACTCGGTACATTCTCTTTGCTCCACTTGCATCCTGCGCCTCAGATCCTTCTGCAAGATCTGTATCCCATGCTTCACCCCACATCCGCGCTTCAAACCCTTCCCGTAAAACACTGATCTTTCCCCAGCTATCCCAACCAGCAGGAACAACGACTCGGTCACGGTCGAGCGTATTCGGTCTGTGATGGAACACAAACGGGTTTCGTATCGGTGCGGGTGCCTCCATTCCTGCGGCCACTCCGAGAGACGGCGCCGGAAGCATGAACAGGAGATGTAGCGTATACTGCCGAAGTATGCTGAGGGTACCTGGCTGAGGTGTTGTATAAAACAATGCTGCACCATCTAATCACTCAAGTTGGGCGCATCACGACTTGAGCGCGAAAATAGACGACTTACATTTGAGACATATCGTACGGAGGATCTGCATGATGCCATCGGTTTGCTCTTCCCATTCGCCTCCCTTACCTTTTACCATTGCTCCCATTCCTGACGCACCAGCACCAACGAGATCGCCCCGTTCGTCTATCAGATCCGCTTTGGTGCAAACGACGATGATTGGAACCCCAGATGAGTTGTGGGTGAACGTGCCAGAACCCAACGGCAATACGGTGTTTGAAGTCAAGTTAGATGTGGAAGGTAATGCGTCGGCGGACGGTTCGGTGTAGTGTTGTAAATGTGCCTGTACTGACGCAAGGGTCCACACACGAAGACGACACGGTCAAAAAAAAACCTACACCGTTCGTGGTTCTCCTCTCTCACAATCTCCACCTCTCGAGAGTCATCTCCCCTTGCCCACTGTTCCACCCACCTGAGCCACGTTTGCAGCTCCTCTATGAACGTCCAGGGATACGTCCAGTCTAGAACGATCATGACGAGGGTATGTGGCAGCGCCGACCTCGGGGGTAGAAAATGGGGTAAGAGCGCGGTGTAAGCCTTCGCATGCGAAGGTACTGTGTACACGGACAGCCGTGCCAGGGTATCTACGGATAGCTCGCCATCGACACGTTCAGACAACAAGGTCCCCACGAGAGAGACGTACCTTCGTCACCTTCATCTCGTACGTCCGCCCAGTCGTATCCGAGGGCGAAATCTGTGCACGATGTGTCGTTGCTGTCGTCTGCGGGAACTGGTTTCTGGAGGAGTGCGGAGGCGAGGACGGATTTGCCAGAGGAGGGTCGGCCGAGGAGGAGGACCTGTTTTGAGGGTATCGAACGGGAGGAGGACACCGAGTCTAATATCGAGGACCACAAGTCCTGAGGGGGCGCTGTTGGCGTGGACGGTCGCGATTCTTCCATCGTACAAAACAACTAGACGGTCCAGCTCTGTTTGGACTTGTTTTATCTGCCCTCACTGCTTGGCCTCGCCCACAAATGACTTGGCACTGGATGAAGAGACCCCTCCCCATCTGACCGAGACCTATTCATCCTTTGTGCTCGTAACTATTATAGTCGGGGCATCCCTGATTTCACCCAGCTCTGCCTAGTTGGGTCAACGTTTCGTACGTCGATGGCGCGGCGTCGCTCTCCATTGCCCAACCCCCTGGACCTACCTTTTCAACACATCCCCATGCTGGACAGAGAAACCATTAGTCAGATCTAAACAGGCGTCGTTGAAGCTAAACGCGAAAATATGTGCTTGGGGATGTTCGTGTTCACGCTTTTTCGAGCAAGTGATCAGCCTCTTGGAATGCATCCAAGAACTCCGCCTTCACCTTTACACGTCCAACTATAGGGCTGTTCTGTCTAGATTGTCTTCGCGCGCCCTTCGCCTGGAACACTTCATCATCTTTATTGCTTGCTGTCCTCGCCGTCGCTGCTCTTTGGTGGAGACACGCCAGTCCTCCGCACCCTCAGGGTCACGAACTCTCCAGTGTCATGGTATTCACTCAAGCCAACTGGCTTGACGACACTCGGTCTGCACTATATTCCCGATCAGTTTCAGCATAGCATCCCAGACTTCCTAGCCTCGCTCCGCTGCATGAAAGATCTCAAGTATCTACAATTTACATCCTAGTGCCTTGGTTTTCTCTCCAGCGCGGCGTTCTACAACTTCCGAAAAATCAAAATTTCCTGCTTATGGATTAATGGTTAGCTCCCGACGGTGATTGCTTTGCCATCGCGCATAACCATTCCGTTTGAAAAAAAAAGTCAAACTGGGCCCAGGCTGTCGTGCCGACCAAGAATCCTGTGTTGATGATTACACCCCATTCTCTACTCACTTCTCGCACAAAGATACGGCGTGCTAAGAGGTCAGGCTATATCTATCCTAATGATTCGTTCCCTCGCCAGTCAGTGCCATCTGGAAGCACTAGCGATACTCACTTTCAGTCCGTCAGAGTGTGATCCTCCCGTTTCCACGTCGCACAAGGAATGGTGGTCTTCCGACCACTCTCTCCAGATCATCCTTCCTTTTGATCGATCAGCAATAAGCGAAAGAGACGATCTCGTAAGCCACACCTGTTATTCGATATCCATGTCCAACGTTTCAGCACAATCATGTGACCATTCTGGACGAACCTCCTAGAGCACTGTCCAAACCTGCGTCATATCAAGCTGAGACACGGCGACGTGCCAGAGCCAGTGTTCACACTCTTGCTCGGTCCTTGCGACGACACAGAGGAGTTTTCTAACTGAGGCCGACGTCAGATACTTGCTCCGGCATTGGAGGAGCTGGATCTCGTTGGGATCATTTTTCGGACAAGAACGGGAATGGATACTGATCCGCTCAAAGATGCCAGTGTTCAATCTCTCTGCGACGCACTCTCTACCCGCAGGCAGCCTCGTGGGCGACCCACTATGACCCAATGTGGCAAATTTACCAGCGACCAGCTGCAGAGGTTGGGAGGTGGGGAGGTGGTCGCTTTTGCAGGTCTTTGACGAGATCTCGTTGCCTCTTGAAGGGCAATTTCTCCCTTGTTACGTTCGCTGTACTGATAATGGTCTCGGGTATGATACTGATAATGCACTTGGATGCACTGGAGGTGCCCGGTTGGTCTTTGCCTCTGTGTCAAGGCCGGTGCCGACCAGCTTCGCCCAGACCCGACATCAAATTCGAACTCCGTTCTCTTCATGTCGCTATCAGACGCGCGGTCGATCGACATTCATGGCTGGGTCATTACCGCAGCCACGACAGCCATATCCAACGCGCCCGAGTGCGATGCCCTGCAGTCCGCGCTCGGGTTCCCCCTCCCAGAGATGACGTTTGGGAATAACTACCTCTCCCTCGAACACCGCCCCTCGGGGTGGAACCTCACCCTCAATGCAAAGGGCGCCCTCTCCGCCGTCAAAGGGGGTGAGCTCGAGGATGGCGACGGGGGCGTCAAAGTCGGCTATGCGGACGCCTGGTTGCGCAGCCGGTACGTGTTTGCAAAACATGTCGGCACGACCGCCAATCTCTTCCGTTTTTTTTTTTTTCTTTCGGATCCTAGCACAGAACCTGGTACGAGCCTCCCGCTCCCTGCGACCGTCGCGGCCAAGCCATACGACTGGACGTACACGACGGTCTATCCCGGGCATCACCCGCCCCACTCGGACGACGGCGCGTCCGGGTCCGACTTGTGGATGGACGCCGATCCCGATGACCCCGCACACGCTATCCCACTGTCTGAGCTCACCCGACCCGACCCGATCTTGTTCTACGCCGAAGTACCCTTGTTCGAGGACGAGCTGCACGACAACGGGTCGTCCCATTTGCTCGTCAGAATCGTCCGTCTCCCCCATAAACGCATCGACATGCGTAAAGCTCACGTGTTTACCCGTCGCAGCGCGTCATGCCTACGTGCATCTTCATCCTGGCGCGATTCACGTTGCGCGTGGATAACGTCCTCTGTCGGATACACGATACGCGGATATTTCATTCCTTTGCGTCTAGCCCGCCAATCGTCGTACGGCAACTGAGTGGATGGGAGGCACCCTACGACAGGGTGAAGCGCGTATGTCGTACAAGTCGTTCGTGGATGTGCCGTCTCACCAGAGAGCCTACAGCAACTGCCTGGACGCAACGACTTGACGCCCCTTACAGACGCCAATTTCATTGCAAAGGTGCTCACAGAGATGCCTTCCGAAGCCAGCCAAAAAGTCGGCGCCGGCACGCGATGGAGAGGACTCGGGACAAAAGTGCAGGTAGCGAAACTGGCGTCTAGGGATTGACCGGTGATGATCTGCAACATGTACTGACTAGAGCAAGGTATACATCATCAACGACACCCAGCCATCGTATTCGCATTTTACCAGACGGGCTCACGATTTCTGAATGAGCTCCTCGAGCATATGTTTCACAACGCCCGCCTTCACCCTACCTCCGCTCAGTTGCATTACCTTTCCCATTATCCGATTCAGGACTTTGACGTTCCCATCTCTCACTTTCTGAGCTTCTTCGGGAAGCGCCTCGATGGCTTCCAGACACCAGCTCTTCAAGAGGGACCTGTCATCGTCGGATACCGCCAGCAGACCCAGCTCTTTTGCCAGCAGGGAGGGGGAAGCTGTCGAGCGCGATGTAACCATGTGGCGTAACAACGCCTTGCCCGATTTCCCTAAGAGATTGCGACCTATT
>JBBPKC010000048.1:0-87926 GCA_038089055.1 Tylopilus aff. balloui | reverse complement strand
CTTGACTACCAAACAGTTCTTGGATCATGTGATTTGGACCAGAGATAGTGAAAATATAATCATTTTAAAATGAAGACCTTAGTGGGCTAGTTTATATACTTTTGATCTAAAAAGTAAAATCTCCATTAAATTAAACTATATATAGTGTTATTTGGTACTACAAACAATGATACATATACAAATAGTATGTCTGAGTTTTAAAATACTCTTGTGCATCTTTATTTCATGTCTTTACCATTATGCAGTCTCTTATATATTGGCTTTCAAAACCATTTCAATGTTTAACTTTAAATTGGTATGCTTTGCATTCTGCAGTCAAATGTGGGAATTTTTCTTAGACTGAGATGACATGAAATATAGTACTGACTCCTGGCTACAAACTAAGCTTTGGATCTGTTAAAGTACAAGCTTAACCACTAAGCAGAAGGCCTAAGCCAGCATTGCTACCCTCAGTACTGGCAATATGGGCTCTGTCCTATTAGGACTTTATTACTATGTAGAAGCTAAGTACCCCTGAGGTCTAGCAATCTCTACTCAAGCTCTCTAAGTAGCATTAACTTGTTATGATCTATTGTGACTCTGCATCAATACTTTCCCATGCTTGTGGGCACACTACCAAGGGTATTAAGGTGTGAATGCCAAGCATTTTGTAGAAATGGAGCTATAGCTTCTTTGGATTAACCCAACCATCATGATGTAGTAAGTGCTCCTTTTGGGTGACATCACTACATATACTCTGGCATTTCAAGGAGTCTTCTGCCAGAGTGTACATGACTAATCTAAAGTATGTGCAATAGTGAGGATTGAACTTAGAGCTATAGAGTAGTCCTTTGTTGCTACCATGTTAAAGTACAAGCCTAATCACTAAGCAAAAGGCCTAAGCCAGTACTACTACCCTTAGTACCAGCAATATGGGCTCTGTCCTATTAGGACTTTATTGCTATGTAGAAGCTAAGTACCCCCAAGGTCTAGCAATCTCTACTCAAGCTCTCTAAGTAGCATCAACTCATTATGATCTGTTGTGACCCTGCATCAACAGAATCATGTGATTTGGTCTAGAAGTTCCTAAGATATGTTCTTTTTAAAATGATAACTCTATTGGATAAGTTTTGTTACTTTTGATTATTAGAATATAATTAGTACTTGGTATAATTACCCTTTGCCTTTAGCACTGCCTGAACCCTCCTATGCATGCTCTCAATCAATTTCTAACACTTTTCCACTGGTATACTCTTCTATTTCTTTTAAATTTGAGTCCATAACTCTTTAATTTATTTAGAGAAGGTTTTATGTCCAGCAAGCCTTTTTTTGAGATATCACCAAAGGTATTCAATGGGGTTAAGATTAGGAGACTATGTAGGCCATACCATAGTTTTGAAATCCTACTTCTTTAGCTATTTCCTAATCTTTTTGCATGTATGCTTTAGATTATTGTCTTGCTTAAAAATAATGTCAAAAGAATGTATTATAGTTCTCCTTCTTTGTCCTGGTCTTTTTTTTTCTTCTTGTTGAACACTACAATGTATTCCCCACAATTTTTTATATTGTTGAGTCCATTTTACTTGCCTTGCAAAATGATGCTTTTGCTTTCTCTGTTCTTGGCTCCTTTGTTCTTTCACCTTGTCTTTCCTGACTCCTATGCCTCTAGTCCATGGTATACTCATGTGAGAAAAAGGTTATGGGCTAAATAGGATGCGACCCCTATATCCCTTTCTCCTAGGAGAGGAGCAACAACACAGGGAACCTGAGTGGAGACTTACTCAGGACTTCTCACAGTGGCTTGGTACAAGCACTACCCAAGTAAGCTTAGTCTAGTGAGCCCTGCAGATGCGACTTGTCCTCTGTGGCTAGACTTTCCTTAAGTGGATAGATTGAGTGTAGTGATAGATGTAGCCTTATCACTTAATAATGAGTGGAAGCTCTGTGATTAGTGGGATACGAGTTATGTACTCATTATCACAGTTGTTATCTCTGTATCTGAGATGTTATCTCTATGGCCTCCCATTGGCTGGGGGCTTTATATATGTAATATCTAATAGGAGATTGAATCTATTCTAATCTCAGATGAGATATTAATAGTAACCAATGATGTCATATGGAACACAAAAGAATGTTCAAGAATAGTGTAAAGCATACCATGATTACCAATCATGATATCATATTCTAGGGTATTCTATGACCTTCTTTATGATGTCATTTGGCTCTGTTGAGTAATTGGAGCCAAAGTCTAAATCACGTGACTTGTTCTAGAACTAAACGAAGTCCAGGGTTCAAGTCTCTTTGGGTGATTTATTTCTCATTAGGAAAAAACCCTAATGGGCATTAGTCTGTCAGGCTAATGCCTAACTGACTATCGTATCTCTGTTTAGAGTTACTCTTGGAGTGAAGTCCGGACTTCTGGACTTCCATATGACATTATATATTCGTTATCATGTTCTCTTTAGTTATCATCCATGACTATATCTTACTTTATATTTAACTTGTCATTCCATTCTATTCTATCCTATTCTATTGCTTAGTCAGATCTTTTGGCTAACACCATTTAAGCCTTTGCAGGTATCCATATATACCTCATGCTTAATCTATGCAATATCATGTAGTCTTGCCTATTATTCTAGTCCCAAATCCCTAAGTGAGACTATAGTGCTTGACTTGTCTAGAGACCATTCATCTCATTCCTAGTTAATGTCTATTGTGCTTTCCTTGAGTAATTAAAATGGCACCTCTTTGTGAGTGCCCCACTCAAGGTGTAACTCCCAGTTATAGTGCATAACAAAAGATCACATGTATTACTTTTCCCTTCTATCATGGAGTAGGAAATACCCCCATAGTCACAATGTTGTTCTTAGCCCACAAAAGTCCCTTGCCCATTAATATGGATGATGAGACCTCCACAGTATCTAGTACTCCCTAGTCAATATCACAGTTGACAAGTCTATGGGTCAACCCCTACATGCAATAATCCCCAGAAGATGTTTGGCAGTTATCCCTGCTAAAACATCAATCCTCATTGTACCATAACCCCCATAGATTTCCATGGCAACCATGTTCAAGCTTACTAAACTCTAAGCAACTCTTCCTCTTCTATTCAAAGGAAATATTGAGGGAGCTAACCAATGGTGTCTTGCAATGGAAATCCACTTCAAGGTAAACCCTGACCTCTATGATATAGAGAGTAAGAAAGTCATGGCCTTTCTAGGCTGCATGGAAGGTCTCCAAGTAGAAGCTTTTACTGAGTCATGGTACTGAAAAGTACTTGACCTCTTATGTCTTACTACTAAACATATTATAGAAAAGGTCATGGAAGATTTCACCAAGACCTTCTATCTCTATGATCAATGAGCCAACATCTATGCCAAACTTGGTTACCTTCGTTAGATAATTAAGGTCCACAGAGACTTGAGGAAGCTCAATGGCTTTTAATCCTTTGTTACAGAGTTCAAGAATCTACAAGCCATTGTGGCTATTACTAATGAACAGGTTCTTATTGATACATTTCTTTAAGAGGTTGATAACTATATTACCAATTGCCTTCTATTTATGACTACCATTTTCATCACCATTGCTGACATGATTATCTAAGCCAAAGCCTTTCATACCCAGAAACTTTGAAAACAAGGCCTTTGTGACATGACCATCCCCTACATAGCTCAGATTGTTAAATCTAAACCCCATCTTACCAAAGACCTCAATGCCATGGATATTGACTTCATTTTACTTAGATAACTTATACCCAGGGAACATGTAAAATGCCTTGCAAAAGGTCTTTGTTTCAAATGCTACTACCCTAAACACAATGTCACTGAATACAAGGGATCCTTCTCTTATCCCCAGATTAAAGTATAATCTGTTGCCACTGTTCTATTATCCCTTGTCTCTTCTAAGCCTGCTACTCAGTTTAACTCTACTACATGACCAAATTGGAGGCTAAAGGGAATTCCTAGACTGCTATACTAGACATTCTTAGAATCTATTTTGAGGGCTTTGAAGAAGTAGAGGATAACAAGGAACTAGAAACCACTGCTTAGGATTTTTAAAAGTTTGACATCATCTCTCCATATAAATACTATACTTCTTAGACTAGAGAATAAACAAATGCTCCAATTCCCAGTTACTTTTCATTACCAGGATAAAATTGTTAAAACCACCATTCTCATTGATAGTGGGGCTATCAGAAACTTTATCAATAAATCCCTCATGTGCCACTTTTGCCCCCTACTATACCTTCTTCCTCAATCCATTATTGTGATCAATGCTAACAAATTTTCAAACTGTAAAGGAACAATTCATTGGAAAACTAAATTAGATCTTAAGTTCCAGAATCTAGCTCTCATAGAAAAGCTCTATATAGCCAATCTAGGATGCTCTCATATAATCCTCAGAACTCCTTGGCTCAAGAAACACAATCCCACCATTAATTGAGTATGATATACCCTTACTTTCCTCAATAACCTTACCCTTGACTCTCTTAAAACTTCTTCTTCCCATCTGGACAATTGACTTACCCAAAGCCCAGATAAACTTCTTGCCCAATAACTAGAGATATCCCTGTGTTACATATAAGACCGAGGACTGAGAGCTGCTACTAGCATGGGGCACTCACGAAGAGGCACTGTCTTAGTTACACTAGTAGTGGTCAAGGAGTCATCTTCTATCAGAGACGGAGTGACTTAAGATCTCTAGACGGATGGTCTAGACTAGGGAGGACGAAGGACTATGTTGAATTGCATAGACAAAACGTAAGGTTACAGGGGAGATGAGATTGACTTAAATAGTGAGAGATGACTGCCCTGACTAAGTGGATAGAACAAGAGAGAACACAATAGAACACGACAGAAGTGGAAAGAACAAGATAGAACATGACGGAAGTGGAGAGAACAAGATCGAAGCGATCAAGATGAGAATGCCATGGAACTAAGAGAATAGCTCGGAAACATAGAGATGATGAAGAAACAAGGAGAAAGAAGTAATAGACTACCTTTCACGTGGTAGGAGGATATGGGAAATATACCAGGATATTCCGCTAGTATTAGGAAGAGGCTTTGATAAAGAAAGAATACTATAACATTACCCCCTTTGTATACTCGAGTCCCTGACTCGAGTTCTTGTTGAACTTTACTAGGCCCCACCAAGGGAGGGAGTTCCCAAAGAAGGGAGTACATGGAGGCAGTCATCCATGAGATGTCCATATTCATTACAATGTCCGCAATGACATTGGTGGCAATAACAGGCTGAATGTCCCCACATCGAACAAAAGTTACACTGGAGAGAGAGGCACTGAGTATAATAGTGTCCTGGTACATAGTCATGACAGGACGCACATTAGTATTGAGGACAGTGGATACATAAGTGACCACGATTGTGGCATTGAAAACATATCATATCAGGGGCAGCAACAAAGATGGTATGGGGGGGCATGAGCGGGAGGACTCACATAGGGGAAGCAAGGATGATGGGATGTTCACTCAGCCCTTCATAGGGGACATTGGGGGATTTGATGAGGTAATGGACTGGTGTGGGCATAATGTCGACAAGGATTGGTTTAGGACTGGGGGTGTGACGTAGGGGAATGGTGACAGGGATAGTGGGGGACAGGGGTCGGGTTCGTTCAAGATACTCAAGCTGTTGGAGCTCATGCATAGTGCAGAAGAGAGGTCTGAAGTAAGAAGTCAGGATAGAACGATCCAGGGTATGGACATAATGGGAGAATCCCTGGTCATGTAAAATATCCAACAGATACGTTAATGTGGCATGTAACAGGGAAAGAATAATGGAAACATCAATGGGTTAGTCTCTTGGTGTGACGGCAGTTAAGGCCACCATCGTGAGACATGTTTGAAGGTAACAAGCAATAAGGTTGGGGCAAAGTACATCCCTTTCCCATTTCATGGCAAGTTCGATAGAATGCAGAATATCAGGGGATAGTATTGTATAAGCTAAGAGGAGACAATGATGTTCAATAGATAGGGCCGAAGCGTCAATGGGCTGAGATAAGGCGTAGAACATATGAGAAGTGAGGGAGTATTCAACATGTGTTGATGCTGGGAAAGAGGGTTGGGTAAATGGGTTGGATGTGGGGTTGGACATTATCTTTGATATGGGTGGTAGTAGGACAGCAGAAAAAGATGGGTGAAGCAATTGGGGATGGGAGAGTGGGAAGAGTTCATGCTTTCAGTCTGAGGGCAAGGTAGAAAAGGGAGGTAAAGATGCAGATAATGATGGAGTATACCAGGGTGACGATCAGAAATGGGAGCATGGTAACTGGTGGACTTAGAGGTGGGCTCCTTGTTTATAAGCAGATAAAATCCACTTGGCGTGTCTAAGGTTAGTTTTGGGTTCCCAGGTATTTTCAAAGGATGGATACCCTTTCCATGCAGTCAGGTACTGCCATCGAGTGGCAGTCTCCTGGTGGGCAATTATTTTTTCTACTTCATACTCTTCATGGTTCTCTATTTGTGTAGGTGGGGATTTGGGGAAGTTGGGGCCGTGAGTGATGGTCTCTCTGTAGAGGGTTAGTAGCGATGCATGGAATACGTTGTGGATTTTCCAGGTAGGTGGAAGATGGAGTTTGTATGTAGTAGAACTGAGAATGGCCGTGATGAAAAATGGTCCATATCTTTTGGGGGATAATTTGGGTGAGGTGGATTTGAGGCATAAATGTTTAGCTTCTAGCCATACTTGATTGCCGATGGTCCAGGGTTTGAAATGCGAAGTGATTCATTGCTTTATAATCAATTGAGCTGATTGATGGGCAGCAAGAGCTTCCTTTCAGGCTTCTTCCAGGTGAGATAAGCGGACGTTGAGAGCAGGTAGAAAAATATTCAGGTGTAGAGGGGGGTAGGCTCTGGGTTCATAGCCTAAAATCAGCGAATAGGGGGAGGAGAGGGTGGTGGAGTGAGTAGCAGCATTGTGGTGGAACTCAGCGAATGGTAATAACCTTTGCCATTCTATAGGGTTGTCAGTGCAGAATATTCATAAATATACCTCTAGTTCTTGGTTAACCCTTTCTGTTTCTCCATCAGTTTGGGGGTAATAAGCTAACGATAGATGAAGGTCATATTGAAGGAGCTGGGCTAGCTCTCTTGCGAAGGCAGAGGCAAATTGAGGTCCCTGATCTGAAATACAGATGTCATGGAGACTGTATCTGGGGAAAACATGCTGCAAAAATAGTTCTGCCACATCTGCCACAGAGACTGATTTTGAACAAGGGATGAAAATTACTCCCTTTGTAAGGCCATGGTCAACCATGACCAACACAGAGTCCAATCTGCCTGAGAGAGGGAGACCGGAGATGAGATCAATGGAGATTTGTTGGAAGGGGTAGGTGGCTAAGGAGGAGAAAGGGTGTAGGGGGGGGATTGTGGGGTGAGTATTCGGCTTGGATTGTTAACAAGTGACATATCCGTGGATGAAATTGCGGACGAAATTGGCAAGACCCAGCCACTAGTAGTTCCATTCCAATGTTGATTTGGTGTAGAAGTAGCCCATGTGTCCTTCAGTGAGGGAGTAATGAAGGGCAAAGATGAGGTCATGATGGGCCTCAGGTGAAATATAGAGGTAGTATTTAAAGAAGAGGCGACCAGAGTCGAAATGCCAGTCCGATAGAGAGAAATGAGGGAAGAGAGGGGAGTTAGTAGAGAGGGAGAAGATGGCCTTGAGTACGAGGGGGTCAGAGGCTGAGGAAGAGTGGATCTTTTCTACGAGGGTGAGATTGAGAGCATTGATAATCTATGGGTCAGGGAAAATGGAGGAGTCTGAATTGTCGGAAGAGATATCAATGTCATGACAGCATGAAAGGGCATCAGCTGGGGCCATTTGGGTGCCCAGAGTTACCTTCCAGAGGAGATCGAAGTCTTGTAGGAACAGACTCCAGCATGCCTGTCGTCTAGAGAGTTTACAGGGATCCTTGATGAATGCTAGATTTTTGTGGTCAGTGACAATAGTGATGGGGTGAGGGATACCTTGGAGTAGGTGTTTCCATTCTTCCAGGGTAAGGATGACGACCAGGAGTTCGCGATTATAGATGTCATAGTTTTATTGTGCAAGGAGAAGGGTTTTCGAGAAGTAGGTGCATGGGTGGAGATTGCCATTGACATCTGCTTGTTGAAAAACTGCTCCCACTGCGACAAGTGACGTGTCAGTCATCAGGGTAAAGGGTTGGGAAGGATCAGGAAGTTGAAGTATGGGAACATCGACAAATTTGAGCTTGAGGGTATCGAAGGTGTGTTGGTGGATGGGGAGCCAGGACCAGGGGGTATTCTTGTTAGTGAGTGTGGTTAGTGGGGCGACCAGATCAGAGAAGTTTAGGATGAACTTTCAATAAAAGTTACAGAATCCAATGAACAAACATATGCCTTTTACCATATGGGGTGATTTCCAGTCATGGATGGCCTTGAGTTTTGCAGGGTCCATCTGAGCTGTGCCTTGTCCAATGATCAATCCCAAGAATTCGATCTGCAGGGTGTCGAATACACATTTAGAAAGTTTAAGTGATAATCCCAGTTCTTGAAATCATTGGAGAACCCAAAGAGTGCAGGCATGGTGGGTAGAGATGTCTGTAGAGTGAATCCCGCAGTCGTCCATGTAGATTTCGAGCCATCCTTCAGCAATCATGTCCACGAAGGAATGGTTTATAAATGCTTGAAAGGTGGAGGGAACATTGCAGAATCCAAAGAACATGACAGTGGGTTCAAAAAGGCCTAGGGGGGTGATGAAGGTGGCTTTCCATTGGTCCTCTGGGTATAGACGAATATTGTTGTATCCCCAGCGAACATCAAACTTGGTGAAGATGGTAGACTGCTGCATGTTTTCCATGAGAGTGTTGACCAAAGGGAGGGGGTAGACATTGTGAATGGTGAATGAATTTAGGTATCAGTAGTCCTGACATGATCTAAGGGTACCATCTTTCTTTGGGATGAAGAAGAAGGGGGATGCTTGTGGGGAGGTGGATGGGACTATGCAACCTATTTGTAGGTGTTCAACTATGAACTCTCAAAGGGTCTCTTTTTCCACAGGGTTAAGGGGGTAGACCTTGGCAAATTTTAGGACAAAATTGTCATGTAGTTTGATGGCATGGTCAAAGGGTCAGTGAGGAGATAGATGATCATGGGTTCTTTCTTCAAATACGTCCTGAAAGTCTTTATACCAAGGCGGTAAGGTGACTGGAGACTGGCCTTCTCTTTGGGTGATTTCTGTAGAGATAGTCAGTTTGTTTATCTCGTGAGGTGCATATGAAGGGTCATTTTTGTTTATCTGGTTCCTGAGGAGCCAGTTGGTCAAGTAACTAAAGATAGTTTGGATGGGTTATAGTGCTAGGTTATTATGGAGGGAGAGCATATGTTGGGTCCAGTCAATGTGGGGGTTATGCTTGGTGAGCCAGGGGGTGCCTAAGATGATACAGGGTCATCCTAGGTTGATCACATAGAGTTTTTCAATTAGGATATGGTTTTTGAACTCCAGCTGGAGTTTGGTCTGCCATCTAATAGTTCCTTTGCTATTCATGGTTCCATCCACATTGATGGTGGTGATGGGTCGAGGGAGATAGTGTAATAGGGGGCAAAAATAATGCATGAGAGACTTGTTGATAAAGTTTCCCGTGGCCCCACTATCGATTAGGGCGGTGGTTTTGATGGTTTTGTCTAAATGTCTGAGGGTAATGGGGAACTGGAGTACTCTTGCATTTCTCAGTCCTAACAGAATGGTATTTACATGAAGAGGTGATGTCGAGACAGCTCTCCTTTCTAAAAATCCTCTCAGGGAGTTCCTCCAGATCTTTCCTTGGATGTCTCTTCAAGCCCTTCAAAACAGGTCTTTAGTACATCTAGGATAGCTATCTGGGAGTTTCTCTTGGCTTCCAGAGAGGACATATATCATTGGAGGTTAGTAGTGGGTGGGGATGATTTCGGGGAGGTGGCGATGGTCTGGATCTTGGTCTGGGGTCATGGCATTGTACCCTTGCAGTCCTTAGTGTTATGTCCTGTTCGTCGGCATCTGAAACAAAGTCCTTTGGCTAAACACTCTGCCCATTCTCTTGGGGTAAGTTTCTTCAAAGTTACTACGTCGATGTCCATGGCATTGGGGTCCTTGGTGGTTGGGGTCAAGATGCAATGTTGCAGTTCAGCAGTTTGAGCTACATATGGCTTCTCATGGTCGAGAAGTCCTAGTTGTGTTGCCTTGTGCATATGGAATGCTTTGGTATGGGAAATCATTTTTACAATGGTAGTGGGGATGGTAGGCATGGAGAGGATATTACTGACTAGGTGGTCATCCAGCCCTTGTAGAAACTTGTCAATAAGGACTTTCTCATCCATGACTCCCACTATGGCCATCAGGTTCTCGAATTCAGTAATGAAAGGTTGAAATTTGTCAGGTTTATGTTGGTCTTTGTGAATTTTGATGGCCTGGCGCAGTCAACCTAGTTTGGAGTATGCGTTGGCTTGTTGGTCATAGGGGTAGAAGGTTTTGGAGAAGTCATCCATAACCTTAGCAATGGTTCATTCGGCCAGTTGGCATTGGAGATCCAGTATCTTGTGGTACCAGGCTTCAGTGAAGGCTCTAGGTTGGAGGCCTTCCATGCGACCTAAAAAGGCTATCACCTTCTTATCATCAGTATCATATATTTCAGAGTTCACCTGGAAATGGATTTCCATGGCCAATCGCCATTGGTTCATGAATGCAACATTTTCCTTAAAGGAGAAAGGGAGTGTGGCCTTAAGTTCAGTGGGTTTCAATGTGGTTGTTGCCATGGGGATTGGTGGGGTTCAGGGGATGATGGGAACTAAGGTTCTGGCTGGGATAATTGCTACTCGCCAGCGAAGGGGTATAGGTGATTGTACTATGTAGAGATTGACCCACAGACTTGGTAGCTGATGGGTACTAGTGACAGCGGGAGCTTCATCGTCAGTGGTGATGGGAGAGGGGGTTCTAGGTATGTTGAACAACATGGTGAATGTGGGGTGTCTCCTGCTCCATGATAGAAGGGAGAGTTGTTATGTTTCATCTTTTATTACATGCAAGACCGAGAACTGAGAGCTACTGCTAGCATGGGGCACTCATGAAGAGGCACTGTCTTAGTTACACTAGTAGTGGTCAAGGAGTCATCTTCTGTCAGAGACGGAGTAATTTAAGATCTCTAGACAGATGGTCTAGACTAGGGAGGACGAAGGACTATGTTGAATTGCATAGACAAAATGTAAAGTTACAGGGGAGATGAGATTGACTTAAATAGTGAGAGATGACTGCCCTGACTAAGTGGATAGAACAAGAGAGAACACGATAGAACACGACGGAAGCAGAGAGAACAAGATCGAAGTGATCAAGATGAGAATGCCATGGAACTGAGAGAGTAGCTCGGAAATATAGAGATGACGAAGGAACAAGGAGAAAGAAGTAATAGACTATCTTCCATGTGGTAGAAGGATATGGGGAATATACCAGGGTATTCCACCAGTATCAGAAAGAGGCTTCAATAAAGAAAGAATACTGTAATACCCTGTATATATCCCTAGAAATAAACAAGCTGATTATCTTCACAGAGATTATGCAAAAAGAAACCAAGACTAAGATTACCTTGCCCTTATGGTACAAGGAGTTTCAAGATGTCTTTGAAGAAGTAACCCATGACCAATTGCTCCCACATAGACCTTTTGATTATACCATTCAACTCAAAGATGACTTCATCCCCAAGATAGCCAAAGTCTATTTGCTCAATTCTAAAGAACAGGACTGTTAAGACTAAATAGATAGACTTTGATGGAACTCTGGAACTCTGGAGTTGAGGCAAATAGGGTATTGGCTTTATCTTGTGTGATATGCCCTTGCATGGAATTGTGTCCCAGAATTT
Organism: Tylopilus aff. balloui; assembly: GCA_038089055.1. NCBI lineage: Eukaryota > Fungi > Basidiomycota > Agaricomycetes > Boletales > Boletaceae > Tylopilus > Tylopilus aff. balloui. The sequence continues at coordinate 76,084 of JBBPKC010000048.1, read as the reverse complement.
AGGGCAAAGGGTCAAAGGTTCAAAGATTGGAAGTATTAAGACTGAATAGATAGACTTCTGTGCAATTCCGGAACTCCAGAGTTGAGGCAAATGGAGCATTGGCTTCACCTTGTGTGTTATAATTCTTTGTCTCATGGAGTCTCTTTTCCTTTTCATCTTTGCTATCAAGGTATGGTTTCCATTTAACTCTGTTCACTATATACTACTTGTTCTAAAAGATCAGAGCTTCTCTTTATCCATTCTCTAATCATCCCTATCTTATTTCTCATGCTGATCTCAATCCCTTGCTCATTATCTTCTTAGTGACTACTATAGACTAGTTATCACCTAACTTCTTGAAACTTTCTAGTACTTTCAGTGTATCATTTACTAATTGATATTCTAGTACTTTCCATCAATTAGTCATACTCTTGGGCTCTCACTATTTAAATCTCCTCACTCTTGATATATATCCTTATATTTCATCTATGTGAATACACCATAGCTTCTTGTCACTTCTGAGTCCTTTTAAGGTCACTCCCTTGATCATCCTTGCTAAAGACTCTCATTATTCAGCTCTAGTCATTGTTCCTTAGAGTAACTAAGATGGTGCCTCTTTGTGAGTGCCCCACTCTGAGTAGAGTTCTCAATCTTTGTCTCACTTGTGCATAACATTGTGTGGTATGCCCTTGTAAAGAAATCTTGTCCCAGGATTTCAAATGGGATCGGAGATTGGAGATCAGAGATCTGGAGATCGGAGAGCCAGAGGTTAGAGGACCAGAGATTAGAGAGCCAGAGGTCAGATAGTCAAAGGTCAAAGGTAAGATCATCAAGTCAGAGGGAGAAGAAAGGATATCAAGCTCTCAGTAGAGATTACAAGGAGAGAATCAGGAATTGGTCATCTATGTTGATGTTGATATTTGAACTGAGATCTATGGGCAGTAAACTATAGAGTTTTATATATAGGGAGAAAACTGAATGACTAAGTCTGGAGTCAGAATAAAGTATACACCAGAAGTGTTATGTGCTAGGTGGGGGGTCAAAGGTTGTCATCCAAAGCAGGGAACTCACAAAAAGACACTGTCTTTAAGTTGCTTTGGAATGTCAAAGGACAAGGACTCTGATTGGACTTTTTGAAAAGACATTTTAGGTGAATGACGCAGAGATGATGGTAGTATAACATAGACTAAGTGTAAAGACTACAGGTCTGGTCTACTACATCTTAAATAGTGATGACCAGAGGTTTTGACTAATCAATAGAAACTTGTAGAAGGTTGTGGAAAGTTTGGTACAACAAATGAAGTAAGTGAAGCATACCATGGAGCTTATGAAATATATGGAGTGACATCAAGGATCAAGAGAATTAAGTATAGAGATTGAAGCACTCTGCTCCAGAAGAACAACAAAAAAGCCATCAAGATGGCATGGTTATAGTAACCCTCAAGGATATTCTACAAGAATCAGGAATAAACCATGACGAAGAAAAAGAACCGTAACATCTTTGGCTATAGGAACTCAAATCTAAAAACCATAGTCTTAGAGAGTTTCTGAGAAAAAGGTGATAGACTATATAGAGCACAACCCCTATATCACTTTCTCTAGATAGAGAAGCAACAACATAGAGAACCTGAGTGAAGACTCACTTAGGACTTCTTACAGAAGCTTGGACAAGCAATATCCAAGGTAAGCTTAGACTAGAAGCTTTACTGGGTATACACCTATGGACTAGTCTTTTCTTAGATTGAATAGATTGAAGTATAGCAATAGATATAATCTTATCACTTAGTGATGAGTAAAAGCTTGTTAATTGGTGGGATGCAAGTTATTTACTCATTATCTCTATGGCCTTCTATTGGCTAGGGGCTTTATAAACATAATATCTGATAGAAGATCAAATCTATTCTAATCTCAGATAAGATATTAATAGTGACCAATGATGTCATATGGAATATAGAAGAATGTACCATGATTACTTATCATAATGTTATATTCTAGGGACTTCTATAACCTTCTTTATAATGTTATTTGGCTGAATTATGTGATCTGAGCCAAAATCTAAATCATATAACTAGTTCTAGAATAGAACAAAGTCCAGGGTTCAATTTTCCTTGGGTGATTTATTTCTCATTAGGAAAAGATCCTAATGGTATTAGAATGTCAGGCCAATGCCTGACTAACTTTCTAGATTGACTTCCAGAATAAGTTCCAGAGTAAAGTCCAGACTTTTGGACTTCTCATTTCCAATAAGATGACATCATATATTTCATTAGTTTCTAGCATGCAAAGAGCAATGGTAAAGTGTCTAGTCTACCAGGATATTTTTTTGAACATTATATTAATAGATTCCATCTTCTTGATCTACTCACACTTGAAAATCTTAGCTTTTGTCATGTAATAGAAAAGGAAAGCCTAAAAGTAAGTCATATATTTACATTTCAAAATAGCATATGACTTATGTTATTATAGATTAACTATTTCCCACATCCCTTTATATACTATGGCATTCTTGTATTCTATAAACAACCTAGTATTCTTGTAGGTCTTAAAAAGATAAGTATCTTTAATAGTGACTAGATGTCTTTGTTAATTGTAGCCTGTGTTATTACTGCTATAAGTAGTTTTTATCATATCCTGGGCTTCAAAAGCCAACTCCAGACCTTCTAAACAAACACCAATATAACTCCAAACTATTTTCTATCTTCTGCTCCATTCATTTCTTCCAAACTTATATTAGTAAATTCCTCTGACTTCTGTCTTCCATTTGCCTTCATTCACATTCTTCCAGACTACTCATACTTCCTTATGCTTCATCCTTTGATATTAGAACTACTCTGATGTCATTGCTTACTCAGAGCATAATCCCGAGGCTCCGACTTAGTAAAGCCAACACTTGATACTTCTAGTACTTACTTTGCTCTGACTCCAGAGTTAGTCATCTAGCTCTCCCCCCATATATAAAGCTCTGTAGTTTACTACCTGTAGACCTCAGTTCAAATATCGACATAGACTATTAACATAGACAACTGAGTTTATCCTCCTCTCATTCTTCTGTGACCTTTGTTGAGAGCTTGACACTCTTTCTCCTTCCTTCGACCCTCAGACCTCCAGACCTCAGACCTCCAGACCCCAGACCACCAATTTCCAATCTCTGACCCTTTGCCCAAAATCCCGGGGCACAATTCTATTGCAAGGGCATACTATATAAGATGAAGCCAATGCCCCATTCACCTTAACTCTGGAGTTCTGGAGTTGTACAGGACTTAGTCAGTCCAATCTTAACAGTTTTCCTATATAGTATATATATTCAATAGCTATTATTTACTTTAAATTTATAGACATTCTTTAATTATTACTATTTCATAGCTGGGGAAAAGTTTTAGTTTTTCAAAGATCATATGCTAGATACTTTTTACAACCCAACTCTAGATTTTCTAAGAATTGTTTAGTACTTAGAAGCAGATGAGTTTTCTAGCTTTCAATCTCTTTACCATGTAGCCTGGTAGCATCTAAGGTCTATGGCAGTATAATTTAAATTCTTTATTTTATTTTATTTTATTTTCCATATTGTTATCCCAAATATAATCATCTTTGAAATAGGATAAGAAAAAGATAATGGGCTATAATAGGGCATGACTTCTATTTCACTTTCTCTAGCTAGAGGAGCAATAACATAGGAAACCTAAGTATGGGAACTCACTCAGGACTTCTTGCAGGTAGCTTGGATGAGCAATACATGAGGATAAGCTTAGGCTAGTATGAGCCCTCACTAGTCTTTTCTTACCTCATGTAGATTGAGTAGAGTATAGTGATAGATGTACTTTTATCACTTAGTGATGAGTAAAAGCTTTGTGATTGATAAGATATAAGTTATCTACTTGTTAACTACTCAGGCTTCCATTGGCTAGGGCCTTTATATATGTAATATCTAATAGGAGATTGAATCTAATCTAATCTCAGATGAGATATTAATAGTAACCAATGATATAAAATATGAAAGAACATTTAAGAATAATAAAAAGCACATTATGACTACTTATCATAATGTTGAATTCTATGATCTTCTTTATGATGTCATTAGGATGAATTATGTAATCTAAAGCCAAACTCTAAGTCACATGACTTGTTCTAGAATTAGAATGAAGTCCAGGGTTCAATCCCCTTGATGTGATTTATTTCTCATTAGAATATTATCCTAATAGTATTAGGGATGTCATGCTAGTGCCTGACTGACATCCTGACTGACATCCAGATTGGACTTCAGTCTGGTAACCCAGACTGGTCAATCTGGTTGTGACAACATTATATTTTATCACAGGATACATGTGATAAGGGCAGATAAGCCCATATTTTACAAGATAAAAGCATTATAAGCTTATTGTAATCTACAAAATGGCATAGCATGGTCAATTTGTTTCAGTGATGATGTACATAGCATGAATAGATCTTTGAGGGTGAAGAATATTACAAGCACCGCAAGATGAGCAATGAAGCGGACGTTTCGACAGCACCAGGAGGCGTCAAGGACGTCAATAAGGTGCCAATGAAGCTGCTGAACATGCCAGAAAGTCAGTGTACACGACCAGAGAGAGCGGGTGAGGAGTACTCACCAAATGTGCTCCAAGGCGAGGTATTCGACCCGGGAGGCGACGCGCACACGACGACGCCATCTAGGGGCGTCGAAGACACATGGGAGAGGCCGAGGACGCCGTGCGGAACGTCAGAATGCGGGCGCGAACGCTCGCAAGGGAGGGAGGGAAGAGACTCACCTCACAGCGCTCAGAGCGAGCTGGACGACCCGAGACGCGACGCGCACGTGCCAGATGACATCCCAAGCACCCAGGAGTGCCCCAGAGGCGATAGAAACCAGCGCGACGTCGAAACAAACGCGCCAGGTCGAGATGAAGGGCAAGGAGGGTGAAGGGCAAGGAAGTCGAGCGGAGAACCGTCGAGCGAATTTGGAGCAGCCAAAACATTGGCGACCGTGTCCAAACGGATGGGAGACGACATGGAAAGGGCAATGCAACGAGCGGCACGCCCTGCGACTGAAAATGAGTCGAAAGGTGGCTGCTAGCTGATAGCAAGTCAAGTCAGCACGAGGAACAAACGCGCGAGACGGCACATCTACCAGAGCAGTCCGCCCCCATTCCCGTGTATTACCGGACACTCGACGACCACCCGAACCTACTACGTCGACGAGGACGATGGAAGTCACCACCTAGTATCGTCGTGCCGATATTGTCGCCTTGTTGTGACACCGTCGCCGTCCCCTCGTGATGCCGTCGTCGTTACTGCCCCGTCGTCGCAATGAATGTTGTCGCCGTCCTTGCCTCGTCATAGCACTGCCATCGCCGCTGCCATCGTCCGATTGTGGCACTGGCCACGTTTGTTGCGTCGCCACCACTGCTGCCGTCGTCCAGTTGTAGTACTAGCCATACCTGCAGCGGGTTCGTCGTCATGACATCGAGGGCGATGGCCAAGAACTGGTCAAAGTGGTTGTGGACGATGGCGTGCGGGGGTCGTGTGGGGTGTTGAAGGCGGCTTCCATCTCGGTAGTGTTGGTGACGTACAGACCGAACGGGCGAGCCTTGCAATTGAGGACGTGTTGCAACGATACCACCAAACCCAGGACAGAACCACCATGGTAGCGACGGTGTGACAACGCTATCAACTGCAAGTCAACCGGCCACCACCACAGCGGCAACAGGAAGGATACGCGGCATCAACACGACGATGACACCAACCGTAGGCCACCACCACAGCACTGACAACGATGTCGCAGCTAGGGATGAACAGGGGCATGGCCAACCCGTTGGGGTGTCTCGGGTAAGTAGTGGGGTGCGGGTGTGGGTTGGCGGCACCCTTACCCGCACGAGTGCTGGTACTTGAAGTAGGTCACCACCACCGCGCGACGACAATTATGGCCAACCCCAGCTACCACCACTACCATCGCATTGACGACGCTGGCCCTACGACAACGGCAACATCACGCCCGCGGCTAATGCTACAGCGTCGTGACGATGACGCGACTACACCACAACGATGGCGACGACAACGATAGCGATGTTGTGACAACGCCACCAACCACAGGGCGCCACCAAGCTACCACAACGATGCCAACGACGACGCTGCCAATCCAAGGTGACATCACCACCGTAAAGCTGATGTCGCGATGACAGCCAACCGCAGGGCTCTCCTATGACGATGACGGCGATGACACTGGGAATCCTAGGCCACCACAATTTAAGCGTCAACGATAACACGGCCATGACCAATGCCACGGTGTGGCCTACCCTAAGGCACTACCCCAGCAACTACCACCCCCACCCTCCCATAGTGACGGCGATGACAGTATGCCCAAGGTCAATACTATAGTGCCACGACGGCGACAGCGACGTAACATCAACATCACGACGATGCCGCCAACCCCGAGGCAGCATCACGACGATGACGACAGCAACGTGCAAGTGGCGTTAACGGTATGATGATGCCACCATCCTCACCACCACTAGGATGAGGACGAGGACGCAGTGTCAACGGTTTGACAACAGCGCCAATCCTAGGGCACCCGGCGATAATGACAGCGACGTGCCAGCAACGGCAACGGTGCAATGCTACTGTCACCACTACCACCACCCTTTTTTTACCGTTCATCCCTATTGCTTTCTCCCCACGTTTTAATTTTTTCAAACTAGACGACGACGCTAATCAACAGGAAGGGTACAGCACCCTTTGAAACGAGTCTTACGCAATGTACTCGGCCCGCGGTGACCTCGTTCCCATGCTCGGACGGACGCGGTGAAACGAACGGAAGGAGCGACCACGATAGGTGCGACAGGGGCGCATGCTTTCGCCCCTGTCGCTCCACCCCCTCTCCCCTGCTCTCTCGACCCCAAGCCGCCAACTCGAACTGCTGCGCACACACGCACGCGCACACACACCGGCACACCCCCGCACGACGCACATTGAACGAAGGCGCGCCATGATGGAGCTCGATACGGTGACGGTCGACGGTCGCGACGAGGCAGTCGTGAGCTTTCCTTCGTCTTTGGAATATTGTCCCGTCGTGTAATACATGCATTCATACTGGCCCTGTACACCCTTTGTGCTACATAGCCCGCTGATATTTGGTGCCGAAACAAATCAAGCTCAATATCATTCGGAGTCTTCTGCTAGTACGGTTGGGCCAAAGGAAGCAGGGCGGCGAAGTTGGCGAGTGGCGTGCACCCAAGTGGACAGAATGGCGAGACTGGATGAAGTGGTGTTCAAAATGCTCCCTTTCTTCAGTGAAATGAAGGGAATGAGTGACAGAACGGGTGGACAAAGTGGACAGAACGGAAGCAAACTCACCCAATTTTGTTCGAACGCTTCATGGCTTCCACAGGGAAATGGCAGGCACAATGGAAAGAATAAAGCAAATGGATGGAGTGGCGACCATAGAACGAAACGATCGGCGAGATCGGACGCTGCAAGAGTGACCGGACGACATCACAAGAGCACTGCCACCGAGCAGTCGTGCTGCTGACAAAGCGTCAGCAGGGCACCGCTACCCACCACCACCACCGCGACGACAACAACGAGAACGACGATGGCAATGCGACAGAGTCATCAACCCTAGCCATACACCACCGCGCTACACCCACATGGACGACCGTCGCAACGTTGCAACGTCGCCGTCAGCCTCAGAATGCCACCACCCTTACCGCCACGATGACGACGGCGACACGACGGACTGCGTGCCACCACCACCACCGAGATGGCGACGACGACTTCGATGTGCGCATGGCCAATGCCACGATGGAGGCGAGCACCCACGGGCATGCCCGCTCACTACTGCTACCGCGCGACGACGCCACCACCATGTAGCCACCCCCCTCATTGCCCTGACACGACGATGGCCCAGATCATCGTGAATGCACCGGGTACCATGCGCGAGGGCAAGCACAACCGCTGCCTCACAGATGAAGAGCCGGACGCTATCCCCCCGGCCACAGGGTGCGTCATCGTCCGCTCACTATTGCTACCCCGTGACGACGGCGCCACCACCACTGCTGTCACCTCCCTCGCTCCCCCAACACGCCGAAGACCCATATCACCGTGAATGCACCGGGATACCATGCGCGAGGACAAGCACAACCGCTGCCTCACAGATGAAGAACCAGACGCTATTCTTCCGGCCACAGGGTACGTCATTGTCCGCTCACTACCGTTACCGTGCGACGACCATTGCCCTCACCCCCTCGTCGCCCCAACACGCCAAGTATCATGCGTGAGGACAAGCGTAACCGCTACCTCACAATCGGCGACGCGATGGAGGCGAGCACCCCACAGGACGGGTATGCCTGCCATGGTCACCGCCATGGGGTCGTCTGTCGCTTGGCTCGCGAGCGCCCGTCATCGAACCCGACCGTCCAGCCCCAGGGGCGGGCAGGGATCCCTCGTGGGGTCACCACGGGGCTTGGCAGGGCCAGATATCTCCCATGTATCCCCCTTTTGATCCATCCGCATGGCATTTCTGACACGCCAATTAGGTTGGTAGCATCATGTTCACCCATGAACTCGACAATTTCATCATGTCCGAGGCAATCAAGCTTCGCGACTGCCTTCAAGTTTCTCGTCCCCATTGGTGTTGCTGCAAACTCATCCTAACCCAACGTCGAGACCAACCTGACCTTGAATGTATGTCCCCTGTGTTGTCACGCATAGACATCATCTCGAAATTGCTGGGACCAATCGCTCAGTGATGAGGTCGCTGCGGTAAACTTGTACGCTGAGATGATAGATGATGTCGGCTGCGTTCATGGGGTAGCTGAGGTAGTTGTAAGATCGCCGAGTCTGAAATTATTCAATTGCATTGCGTGTTTGTAGTGGAGTCACGGACAGCTCGCTGAGTTTCGAATTTTAAAGTTCCCCCACACTCGCTACGACGTTGATCATGATTGAAGGCAACGTCGACATCTACCTGCGCATTGAATCCACCGACGAATGGATTCATGCCCTCTCCATCCCGCGAAAAGATATCAAAAGACTCACTCTGCGCCCGCTCAAGTGGCTTCGCTTTGTCACATTTACTGTTTGTGGCGCCAAGGGCCACCTCTCAGCTGACGAAGGTGGCGCGACAGTCGACTCTGAGAGCGTCTCACTCGACAATGGCGAGCTCTCTGACAGATATTACTATCACCATGAAAGTAAGCCTGTGATGCTCACTCCATCAACATCTTCTGACGATGTAACGAGATAGATGAGTACCATCTCGTTGACCGCAATGTACTCAAAGGCCGATTCGGCTCAAGTATAGCTACTCCACGACATGCCAGATTCCGGGATGAAATTATAGAAAGAGACGGCAGTTGCATCATCACGAGGACTCCCGTGAATAAAGGTTGCCATGCAGCGCACATTATCCCCAAGAGCAAGGGGAGCAATGTATGTTTATCTGATCCCGGGAGGGTGACGCTAGATAATGGTTATCTTTTCCTCAGTATATTACTTTTGTTGCTGAGGACCGCTCCGCCCTATACGAGCAGTTATCACCCGCTCTTCAAGGCCATGTTGATATCAACTGCATCGAGAATGGAATGCTTCTGACGCCAAACCTACATGCACTATTCGATTTGGCCGAAATTGTATTCCTAAAGGTACTCACAGAGTTGGATATATGCCTCTTGGACACCTGTCTCTAACATGCGTTGTTTTTAGACTCCCAACTTTGCGATGACGACCGCCGATGTTCCTTGCGTTGAGGGAGGTCCTGTTCCGGAAAACCGGACGACGATGCAGTATATCGTGGAACCAGGGGGCGATTACCCTATTCCGCCACGGGATGTTCAAACTGATTGGGGTGAAGCACGACGCTCCCCGCCCAGCATCCTGCTCGACTTCGTGTACGGGGCTGCGGTCGTCAATCACTGGATAGGCGGTGATCTAGGCGGCCTGCTGGATGATCGGTACCAAAATGAGTTCAGTGTAGCCTTGGACGTCGGAAATGCAGACAATGTATCCGACCCTGAAAACGACGAACCCGATCCCGAAAACAACGAATCCGCAGTTAAGTCGGATGATTCTGATTCCAGTTATCAACCATCCGAAGTTGGGCCGGATGACCAGGAGCATCGCGATCGTGGACCTCCGAGGGGGAAACAGAAAACGAGAAAAACGTTCTCGTCAGATGCATCAGCAGGTTTACTGAAATCCATGGATCGTGTCCTTCTCCTATCGATGTTGCTGAAGGGCACTACGCCTCAAAAGATAGCTGCGGAACGGGAGAAACGGCGTAAGGAGGAGAGATTACGTTCCAGAGAACGGACGCGTGAGAGCGTACAACAATGGCTTAACTCTGAGTGGAATCCACGAAATGGCAGTTTCCCGAGTGAAGGAACTGATCACTGAGTGTCAAAAGTAATGAGAGACGGCACTGTAGGGAATGGTGTTTGGTAGCAGCAAAAATGACTGTAGCAATTCTTGCCGTTTCGCTCGTCGAAATAAGATGTTGCGTGTGCATTGTAGCAGGCTGAATCTGATGGTGCTTCGATTTAGGAGGCTCAAGCGCTTACCCTTCAGGACGACAGATGCCCCTGCCCAGGGTGACAACGCGCAGTCTCGCCAATTGTTCGATTTACCGCCGCACAGCTTTGGATACAATTTGCAAGACTTCTTCGTTATCCCTCTCTCCATATATACTCTTTCGCTGTCGCCCTCCTTCCGAAACTCGCATGGATCGGCTGCTCTCTTTCACATCGCTACTATGAACTCATCCAAAACGCGGATGTCGTACAAGAGGCTGCTGCTGCTCTGGATGCCGGGTTCCCGCAAACAGCTTTCGAATGCCTCGAAAAGGGGCGTTCGGTCGTTTGGGGGGAGTTCTTCCGGCTTCGCAGTTCTTACGAAGAGTTGTCTCCTGCTCGTCTCAATTGTCGACTCCACGCACACCCTGCCCAATTGGACCGGGCTAGCGCCGATCACGAACAGTCGTTAATCACTGTCCAAGCAGAGTCAAAGTACGGCACATCAACCTCTAGAGTACCCGCAGCAAGTCGCTGACAGGCACCGTGTGCTTGCGAACGAGAAAAGCCGCTCCTTATTCGCAAACCATTCTTCCGGCTGCGTGCTGCAGCCCAGTCTGGACCAGTCGTCCTGCTCGACGCTGCAAAGACCCGTTATGATGCACTCGTTGTTGTCGCTGGTGTTGACCATGCTGTTCATATCCCGCTTCTAATTTCGGTTTGGAGCGCTGCAGTGCCCTCCAAAACACCATGAAGCACTTCGTCCGTTATGCAAGGGATGGGAAACCAGCACCACCGGGCATTAGCTGGGACCGTGATATCCTACCACTGTTATGTAAATACGTCGTTAAGCCGGTCCCTAATGCTCTGGCGTTTTAAGTGGTGTGTGTTTATAGCTAAAATTCACAGTCAATCCATTAATCTGTGTTTCCGACTAGGTGCCTGCAGAGCTATTGCGTCGCATCCTTGGAATTTTGGTACAAATGGCTTCTATGGTTGATCCCATCAAATGAGTGATTGTTGGTTGACTAACAATGCTCATGATGTGCCCACTTTATAGAGGATCAAACAGCGGGCGAAACCAAGTAAATGCAGCCCTTTCCCTCGGTGGTGACACTCCAGACATGCAACCGATCATCACAGTGCACTTGCTTTACCACCGCGTCAAATCGACAGTGTGGCATAGATCCAACTTATCTCCCACGTATGGAAAATACCTATCCATTCGACATGAGGTCGGTATCCGAAGTGGCATTCTATGGAAATTAAAAAAAAATAAAGTAGAACGCACACTTGCAACTCTCTTCACCCAGAGAATCTCTCCGTCCATGTTCACTCTTTCCAAAGCTTAGGGAGCGGAGACGGTGTCATATGAATGGTTTTTTGAGAGTTCAGGAAGTTTCCCAGACACTACAAGGTAACATAGGGCTTTCATGTTTTGTTTGGCTGACATTTGTGGGACAGAGCAGAAAGTGGTTGTCCATTTCATCACTGCCTCATAGCCTCCTGGGTTCTTACCTGTGCCAATCACTGGCTTGTAGTTGTGTGGAATTCATGACATCTGTTGTAGCCAAGTGGATTGATAATGTAGAAGTGCTGTTATAGAATGATTGATTCCATTAAATACTCTGGCAGTGAGTGATATGTACTTTATTGGATTCATTTCTAAAAATAAGCCAATATTAGTATTAGACCATGTGGAGTGTTAAATTCACATATCTATTAATCCTTTAACTGTCCTTCATTGTCAAGTGATCTAGTTGGTGCTTCATATCTCCAATAGGGTAATGTGATCCAAAGTTAGTCTACAACTCTAGAATAAATTGTCCATCCAAAGGGATTGAAGTGTGGGATTTTCCATTTGAAGGAGGTCCAGTTCAAACCATTCCAGTACTATTTCCTTTAGGTACAACTGGGTGAATATTGTAGAAAACCACAGGTTATGCTACTAGCTACTAGCTACTATATACTTACATTGTTACTGGAGTTGGGTAGTGGCTTAAGTGCGATAGTAGTAGTTAGAAGTCAAGATTATTATTCAAACTCAAAGCTGAGTTTGATCTTATATAGTGACAGCCTATAGCCTGTCACATGACTACTACAATAAGTAATCTACAAATATAGAGGTTGAGTACCACAGTCACATGATAGTAATGTGCTCATTCAACACTCCCCTATGATTTGTATATGGTAATAGAAAAGCATAAATGAACCAGCTTACTTGGACTGTGTGTCACCATAGATTAGGCTATACTGTGATCAGAATTTTATAAACTTCACTCTGCCAAGATTCTTTGTTAGTAAATTAGCAGGGTTCTCAGAGCCTTTGATATAAAATAGCTTGATCAACTTTTCATGAACAAATTCTCAAATACTGTGCCAGTAAATGTCTATATACTTGGATTGCTTTTTGGTAATCGGATTAGATGCCATAAATATAGAACCCTGATTGTCACCGCATAGGGAGATCAGCTTTAAATTATATCTGAGCTCTTTGAACAAAGAGTTTAACCATATCAGTTGGTGACTACAATCAAAGAGTGAAATATATTCGGCTTCAGTAGAGGAATAAGCTACTTGACTCTGCTGATGCATCTTCCAAGCTATAGCAGTGTTGGCAAGTTTCACTACATATCCAGTAGTTGATCACCTAGTATTGGGATCAGATCCCCAATCTGAGTCCATATGAGTGATTAATCCCACTTCGGATGCACCATCATAAACAAGGATCATGTCATGAGTACCATTTAGATAGCAACAAATATAGAGTGCCCTGTTGAGATGATTCTGGGAGGGATTCACAGCTGTAACCACATAGGCAATATCTAGACATGTATCAAGAGAAAGGTATAGAAGAGAACCAATTACCATCTGATAGTGGGATTGTAGTTCTGGGTTAACAGGATCTGTGTTAGAGAGAGGGTAATAACCCTCAGGCAAGGGAGTTGGGGCAGATCTGGCATTAATCATCTCGCAACACTCAACAACTTTTAGAAGATAGTCATTTTGATTAATTAAGATCGACTTTCTCAATCATCAGATGTACGTGTAGAGATACTCTTTGAGTACACCTAAATCTCATGATTCCCATTTACTCATAAACTTTGCCTTAATATCATCCACAATCAACTTAGAAGAACCACAGAACATGGCATCATCAATGTAGATAATGGCAACAACAATCAACATGTTCTTTTTCTGATAGAGGAATAGACCAGTGTTAGACTTGAGTCGTTCAAAGCCTAAGTCCTTCATAGACTCATTGAGGGTCTCCCACCATGCTATGGCAGCTTGTCATAGGCCGTAAATAGCATGTAAAAGTCAGCAGACCTTGTGCTCTTGGCCTTTGACTTTAAAGCCATCAGGTTATTTCATATAGAGTTCCTTAGAGAGTTTTCCATAAAGGAAGGCCAATCAGACATCAAGTGCCTCGATATGCCAGTTCTTGAGTGTGGAGAGTGCAAGCATTAAGCACACAGTCTTAAAACGCACTATGGGTGAGAAGATTTGATTGAAATCAATATTCTCGACCTGGGTGAAACCTTTGGTGACAAGGCATGCCTTTTTGTGACCATTGGATTTAATGTCAAAGACCCAGTGGTTATCAATAACCTTATGCCCTTTGGGTGCATCCACTAGTTCATAGACTTGTTGCTCACGTAACATTTTAAGCTCCTGTTCACAGGCAGCTCTCCACTCCTTTTGTTCAGCTGAAGGGAGTTTAAAAATGTCCTGATAGATCCACTCTTGTACTGGCTTTGTCTCTGCAGAAGACAATCCATGGGGTATGGCCTTTGACATAAGATGCACAATTAAACCTACTCCCCTTTTCTAACACAGGTGCTCAACCTCCATATCAGAAGAGAACAACTTGCTATCTTGTGAGGGTTGGGGGCCTTGTGGCATAGGTGTGTTGGGAATCTCACCAGGCATCTAAGAAGCCGGTTCTGCCGGATGGGATGAGCATCCAGGTTTGCCAACAATATCTCACCATCGGCCGAGTCTATTTGAATTCTGCTCTCGCTCTACTGGGTATTAATCATCACCATACACATTATCTGGGCAAGTTCACACACAGTGTTCTCTCTACAAGCAACAAGGAGTGGGGGGAACAGCTGAAGGTGCCAGAGGCTAACACCTCTGTGGAGTAACTAGCCTTTGTGGTAGTAAAGGCTCTGGAGTGGTGGGACAGATAGAAGGTGGAGATGGTGAGGATGGTGGACCGGGTTGGTCATCTGAGGGACCAGAAAGGCCAGGCCCAAGAGAAGGGCCATTATCCCCAGAGGTGGATAGTTCTCATCTTGAGGAGGTTCTCACTTTCGTACATTTTGGGAATCTATTTTCCTTGAAAATGGCATATGCAGAAGTAAACACCTGGTTAGTTGTTCTCATAAAGATATTATTCGACATCATGCCTGGTGCAACTCATTAGCTTAGCCTTAGGGGCTAGCTTTGAGAATTGAGTCTCAGGGAGAATGTGCACATAAGTGGCACAGCCCCATACTCTAAGATGGCTGACATTGGGTGCCTACCCTTGAATCAACTCAAAAGATGTCTTGCCATTTAAGCAAGCAATCAGCATGCAGTTATATATAA
This sequence comes from Tylopilus aff. balloui, assembly GCA_038089055.1. Taxonomy (NCBI): domain Eukaryota; kingdom Fungi; phylum Basidiomycota; class Agaricomycetes; order Boletales; family Boletaceae; genus Tylopilus; species Tylopilus aff. balloui. Next base: position 61,010 of record JBBPKC010000048.1, on the reverse strand, counting down.
GTGTGGCATGGGTGAATGAGAACTCCCACCAACTGTCAGGGGCACAAGCATCATGCCACATCAACTCTAACTTGTTAAAAAGTGTCTGCATGAGCCTTTTAGCTCTGCCATTCTGCATCAGAGTATAAGGGGCAGATTGATAAATTGTGATGCCTGCCTTCTTGAGTATCATGTCAAATGCTTGGGATTTGTATTCTCCCCCAGCACCAGACATCCATCCCTTTATCCTGGCTTTGTATTGGATGCTCACCATTTTAAGAAACTGCTGAGTAGCACTCAAGGCATCATTTTTCTTTTTGATGGGAATAGTCCATGCATGCAATGAAAAGTCATCCAGGAATATAATTACATATTTATTGTGGTAATACAATTCCACAGGAAAGGACTTGAGATCTAAGTGCACGAGCTCAAAAGCTCTAGTAGCATGATGCTCAGTAGAAGGGAAACTTCTCAAAGGTAATTTGTGTTAAGACTGAATGGATAGACTCCTGTGCAACTCCAGAACTCTGGAGTTAAGGCAAATGGGGCGTTGGCTTCACCTTATGTGGTGCACCCTTGCAACAGAATCATGCTCTTGGATTTCGGGTGGAAGGTCGGAGGTTGGAGATCCAGGGTCCGGAGATCTGAGGTCCAGAGATCTGAGGGTTGGAGGTCTGAGGGTTGGAGGGAAAAGAGAGGGCATTAAGCCCTCAACAAAGGTCACAGGAGAATAAGAGGAAGATAGACTTGGTCATCTATGTTGATATTCAAACTGAGGTCTATAGGCAGTAAACTACAGTGTTTTATATATGGGGGGAGAGCTAGATGACTAACTCCAGAGTCAGAGTAAAGTAAGTACTGGAAGTGTCAAGTGTTGGCTCTACTGAGTCGGAGCCTCAGGATCATGCTCTGAGTGAGCAATGACATCGGAGTAGTTCTAATACCAAAGGATGAAGTGTAAGGGAGTATGAGTAGTTTGGAAGAATGGGAACAGAAGCAAATGGAAGATGGAAGTCAGAGGAATTTACTAATGTAAGTCCAAAAGAAATGAATGGAGCAGAAGACAGGAAATAGTCTGGAGTTATACTGGTATTTGTCCAGAAGGTCTGGAGTTGGCTTTTGAAGCCAGGGAAATGACAATTTACCTTTAATATAACTAGGGTATACTGGTTCTTTGGATGGGAATGAAATGTCAGGGAAGCTAATAGTGTGCTTCTTAGCCTGACAAAGGATATCTTTAGAGGGATATTCAAATCTCTTGTGTACAATGTCAAAAGATATAAATCAAGTTATTGTGGACTTATGTTCATGGAGGGGTAAGGCTGGAATCATGTATAGAGTAGGTCCCATCCTTCCAGCCACAAATTTGGCAAGGATTTTACCATCTCCATATAACATACAAATCTTAGATCCAGTACCCTCAACATGAGTGCCATTCTGTAGAAGCTTGCCCATTGAGACAAGGTGGACTCCTGAATCAGGAAGATATCCAATGTCATGTAATGCAAGGATCTGATCACAGCTTAAGCCATCAATCCATCATACAAGAACTTGTCCAAGCCAGCCCTATAACTGATATCACAGAGGTGACAGTAGACATAGCAATGTGGTCTTTCTTATCCAGCACTCTGTACTCAACAAAGTTCTCCTTATGAGGCATGAAGTGCATTGAAGCACCTGAATCTAAGATTCACAGATCTTTGAATCCTTTGTCATGGCCTTTGCATTTATAGTCACTCATCTTACAAGTACACTTTAGATCGGAAACGGGAGCAGCAACTAGAATATGGGTATCTAGAATGTCCTACACTTCTACTGTACAAATGGAGTATACTTTATCTATTATAGTACATGAAGGAGAAGAATCACGAACTAAAAGTTCAAGCGACTTATCATTAGCTTCAGTCCATGTAAAAGAACAAGGGACGTACAACATGAAAAAATTGTGAATGACCAGGCCAACTGGTTCCAAACCTGCAGTGTCCATAACCTCAGCATCTATGTTCAAGCTATAGATATCAATAATGTTGTCAATGTCCCAGGTTTCAACTGGGGCAGGCTCGATAGCATGCTTGGTGCAGTGGAAGCATTTTCACTTCTTTGATGGCAGTGCCTCATCCTTGGACTCCAGGAACTCCATAATGTTAAGAGTGACATTGTCACTCTTGACATATTCAGTGGGAGGAACCCACCCTTGAAGAGGGGTGGGCTTGGGAGCAGAAGTGGAGAGACAGACCTCAGGAGAGATGATTTTATACACGATCCCAGAGGTTAGATCAGCATTGATAGTGTGAATTGACTCACATGAGGGCTGAATGCCCATATACTCAGCTAGTGTAAATACCTGCTGGATGTGGGTATCTGCAGGAGGGCCCATGGATTTTTGATAAAGCTACACACTTTGGTGTACAAGGAGACGAGGGTCAGGCATCAGGGTGGGACCAGTGGTATGCATGAACACAGGAGCGGCAATGGTGAAAGACGAGACTTCTGCAGCATTGGCCTGGGGCTTACCCTTGCCACCCTTCTTCCCTTTGCAAGCTTTCTTCTGCTTCAACTTGTCGTTAGACAAGAAGGCAGGTTTTTGCTGCTAGGAAAACTTGGGCTCAGTGCCCTTCAACTTTACAGCCAAAATCTAGTTGGCCTGCTGGCCGTTATTCTTGCTGTGCATAAGAGAGTGCTGCTCCCAGGCTAGAACAACAGTAGAGTAAATCTCTGCCATCATTGGGTCCACTGCTATACCAGTGGAGTTCTTCTTCACTGTCAGCATCTAAGCTATGACCTGCATAGTAGCAGGGAGCTTGGCCAGAAGTATCATGGCCTTGACCTTGTCAGAGAATGTATATTTGGCTGCTGCAAGCTGAGTAAAGAGAGTATCAACCTTATTCAAGGCCAAAGAGAGGTATGCTTTGGTAGGGATCTGGACATCAAGGAGTTCCCTAAAAAGGGAATAGGCTGAAGGGATTGACTTGACATTGAACTCTGTGTGAAGGGCTTCGATAAGGTCAGTCACTTGAGACTGATTAAACTTTTGATAAAGCAAATCCATCATATGGAGCTACATTGTTCCAACAATCATGTCGTTTGCCTTGGTTCAGGTGATTCAATAATTAATAACATCGGCCTTGGCTGTAGAAACTAGAATCTCAGGCTTATTGAGAGTCTGGATCCAGGAACAGCCAGAGGCATGAATGTAAGCCTGGATCATCGGCCATTAAACAATCCAATTGCTTCCCATGAAGATGGGAATGTAGATGTCTTTTGAGACAGAGGACAACATTGTTCTAATAGAATGTTAGTTATACAACTCAATAGTTGTAAGACATATGAGCAAAGGTTCCCCTTGGGGTAAATACTCATGATGATGATCAATTGCATGCAAATTCATGCGATAGCAATGATATTGTCATTAGAGGTGACTAGCCCATCAATGAGCAGTGTGAAGCAATACTCAAAGATCAATGAGCCTAGTATCAAAAGCAATGAGTGTATCTTTTGGGTAACATTGTCAAGCTTGACTGACTCAGCGTCAAACCAGGGCTCATAACCTGTAGAAAACCACAGGTTATGCTACTAGCTACTATATACTCACATTGTTACTGGAGTTGAGTAGTGGCTTAAGTGTGATGGTAGTGGTTAGAAGTCAAAAGTATTATTCAAACTCAAAGCTGAGTTTGATCTTATATAGTGATAGTCTACAGTCTATCACATGACTACTACAATAAGTAATCTACAAATATAGAGGTTGAGTACCACAGTCACATGATAGTAATGTGCTCATTCAACAAATATAACCTTGATATAGTTAAAGGCAAAGACTTTTGAAAGTTTAGCTCACATTGAACTAGGAAAATCTAGAGTTTGCAAGGATTTGTTTCATTAAACTAGTTCAGTCCCTGGACTTTTGTCTATTACAGGATTTCTTTTTTAAAAAGCAGGCAAGGACCTGGATAGTACTTGTGTCATATCCAAGCCTTAAAGGCCAACTCTGGACACTCCAGACATACTCTGGCATAACTCCAGACTCCTTTCTACATTCTCTTGTTCACTTAGCCTAGACTGACATTACTAAATTCCTATGACTCCTGTTTCTTATTTGCCTTTGTTCCTGTTCCTTTGGACTACTTATACTTCCTTATGCTTCATTCTTCAGTATTAGAACTATGCTGATGTCATTGCTCACTCAGAGCATGATTCTAAGGCTCTGACTCAGTAGAGCCAACACTTGACACTTCTGGTATATACTTTATTCTAACTCCAGACTTAGTCATCTGGTTTTCCCTTCATATATAAACCCTGTAGTTAACTGTCTATAGACCTTAGTTTGAATATCAACATAGACAACCAAGTCTACCTTCCTCTCATTCTCCTGTGACCTCTGTTGAGAGCTTGATGCCCTCTCTCCTCTCTTCAACTCTCAGACCTTTGACTCTTAGACTTCTGACCCTTGGATCTCCAATCCTCTGACCTCTGACTCTTTGCCTGAAATCCCAGGGCATGATTCCATGCAAGAGTGCACCACATAAGGTGAAGTCAACACCCCATTCACCTCAACTCCAGAGTTCCAGAGTTATGTAGGACTTAGTCAGTCTAGTCTTAACAACTTGCCAGGTTAGTGAGCATGTCTTATGGTATATATTCTTCTTCATCAGATAAATTAGAGTTAAGATTATCTACTAGGAGGTTGAAGTCACTAGAGAGATTATCTCTGGGTTTGTCCAAGTCTACCAGATTGACATAGATGCTAGGAGTGTAAAAGCTAGGGGGATTAGCAGAGTTGCCAATGTCCATGAGCTCTTTAATGTGCACTCCAGATATATGGAATCATGAAGATAGATGTGCTTAAAATATAAATAGAGAACTTTAACAAGTGAAAAAGCTAAAAAACTGTTCAATGGGATCAAGATCTTGGTAACTACTGCCTTGGGTATTGAGAGGGTTGTCAATTACCCTTGCACATAACCATGTTATGTGGATTGACATAGTTGGGAATTTTGATACAAGTGTGAGTTCAAATATATATACTATTAAAGACTAAACTGATAGACTTTTATACAACTCTGGAACTCTAGAGTTAGTATAGACATGTCATATCCAGGCCTTAAAGGCCACCTCCAGACATTCCAGATATACTTTGGTGTAACTTTGGACTCTTTTCCACATTTCTCTCTTTTTTACTTTGCCTGGACTGACCTTAGTAAATTTCTATAACTTCCATTTCTCATTTGTCTCCATTTCCATTTTTCTGGACTACTTATACTTCCTTATGCTTTATCCTTCGGTACTAACACAACTCTGATGTCAGTGCTCACTCAGAGCATGATTCTAAGACTTCAACTCAGTAGAGCCAACACTTGACACTTCTGGTACATACTTTATTCCAACTCTAGACCTAGTCATCCAGTCTTCCCTCTATTACAAGGAGGCCAATACAGCCTGCTACCTGCAACAGTCCTTGGACATCGTGGTATAGTGTCAAAACCCAATTCAATCTCCAACGCTACCTACATGCTTATATACACTACCTTTTATATAATTATACTAATATGGAGTGTAGTACTAAATACGACTAACAAACCCTGTAGTCGTGTACACTTTCTTTCAATGCCCTCCATATATAAACTCTGTAGTTAATTGCCTGTAGACCTTAGTTCAAATATTGACATAGACTGTTGACATAGATGACTCACTTCTGATCTTCTCCCTATAACCTCTATTAGGGCTTGATGCCCTCTCTCTCTTTCTTTCCCTTTCTCCCTCAGATCTTCAACCCTTAGACCTCCAACCCTCAGACCTCCAGATCTCCAACCTCCAATCTTTAACCTTCAATCCCTATTTGAAATCATGGGGCATGATTCCTTTGCAAGGGTATATTACATAAGGTAAAGCCAACACCCTGTTAGACTAACTCTGAAGTTCCAAAGTTGTGCAGGAGTCTGTCCATTCAGTTTTAACAAGATAAAGCATTGGCTTTATCTTATGTGACATGCCCTTGTAAAGGAATCATGCCCTAGAATTTTAGATAAAGGGTTAATATTATATTCAGACCTCAAAAGCTAACCCTGGTTTCATTGGACATACTTCAGTGTAACTCTAGACTCTTTTTGCATTCCTCACTTGTTCACTTTGCCTGGACTGACATTAGTAAATTCCTATAACTTCCATTTCTTATTTGCCTCTGTTCCCATTCTTTTATACTACTCATACTCCCTTATGCTTTATTCTTTAGTATTAACACTACTTTGAAGTTAGTGCTCACTTGGAGCATAATCCTAAGGCTTTAACTTAGTAGAGCCAATACTTGACACTTCCAATACATACTTCATTTCAATTCCAGACTTAGTCATCCAGTTTTTCCTCTATATATAAACTCTATAATTAACTGCCTATAGATCTCAGTTTGAATATCAATATAGACAATATAGGCAATCAATGACCCATCTTCCCTTTTATTCTTCTGTGACCTCTGTTAGGGCTTAATGCCCTTTCTCCCTCTCTCTTTCTCTTTTTCTCAAATCTCTGACTCTCAGATCTTTAACCCTTAGATTTCTAACTCTTAGACCTCTAACCCTCAGATCTCAGATCCTCAGACCTTCAACCCTCAAACCTCCAACTCTTAGATCTCCAACCTTTAAATCTCCAACCCTCAAACCTTTGGTCCTTTAACCTCTAATCTACCTAAAATTCTGGGGTACAATTCTACTACAATGGCATATCTGTTAAGACTAAATGGATGGACTCCTGTGCAACTCTGGAACTCTGGAGTTGGTCTGATGGGACATTGGCTTCACCTTACCTAGGATTTTGAACAGGAGTTGGAGGTTAAAGGTTAGAGGTCCAGAGATCTGAGGGTTAGAGATTTGAGGGTTGGAGATCTGAGAATCAGAGATTTGAGGGAGAGAGGGAGAAAAAGAAAAGGAGGGCATTAAGCCCTAGTAGAGAACATAGGAAGAAGATCAGGAGTGAGTTGTTTATGTCAACAGTCTATGTCAATATTCAAACTTACGTCTATAAGCAGTTAACTATAGAGTTTATATATGGAGGGAAAACTGGATGACTAAATCCAAAGTCAGAATAAAGTATGTATTGAAAGTGTTAAGTATTTACTCTACTGAGTTGGAGCCTCAGGATTATGCTCTGAGTGAGCAATGATATTGGAGTAATTCTAATACTGAAGGGTAAAGCATAAGGAAGTATGAGTAGTCCGGAAGAGCAGGAATGGAGGCAAATAAGAAGCAGAAGTCATAGAAATTTACTAATGTTAGTCCGGGCAAAGTGAACAAGAGAGAAATGCAAAAAAGAGTCTGGAGTTATGCTAGAGTATATCCAGAGTGTCTAGAGATGGCCTTTGAGATCCAAATATGACAATATCACATAAGGGGAAGCCAATACCCTATTCACACCAACTTCAATGTTTAAAGATCAATTCTGGTTTCTTTGAACATACTCTGGCATAACTCTGGACTCTTTTTCATATTCCTTTCTTGTTTACTTTGCCCAAACTGACATAAGTAAATTCCTATGACTCCCATTTCTTATTTGCCTCTATTTCCATTCTCCCATACTACTCATACTCCCCTACATTTTATTCTTTGGTATTGACACCACTTTGATATCAGTGCATACTTGGAGCATAATCCTAAGGTTTTGACTCAGTAAAGCCAACACTTGATATTTCCAGTACATACTTTATTCTAACTCTAGACTTAGTCATCTGGTTTTCCCTCCATATATAAACTTCATAGTCAACTACCTATAGGTCTTAGTTTGAATATCAACATAGGCAATCAACATAGGCAATTGATAATGTCAATCCCATCTTTCCTCTTGTTCTCCTGTAATCTTTGATATCCTTTCTTCCTCTCTTTCTCTTAAATCTCTGACCCTTAGATCTTTGGTTCTCTAATCTTTAATCTCTAACCCTCTGCTCAAAATTCTAGGGATATAAATCTGCTGCAAGGGTATATCACATAAGGTTAAGCCAATGCCCCATTCATACCAACTCTAGAGTTTTGGAGTTGCATAGAACTCCATTAGTCTCATCTTAACAATCACATTGAATGGAAAATAGATGTTAAAAGTGAAAACAAGTAGATAAAGGGACTCAAGAAGGAAGAAAATGTCAGATTATCAAGCATGTGCACAGTAACTGTCATGACCAGCCAACTTGAATGCCGGTGAACATGTGAAACTCCCCTCATGTACACTAATTGCATGGCACCCTTCAGTTTATGTCTGCCATGCAATGTTCCCCTTATCACCTTTTGTTTCATCACCACATGAATCCCAACAGGATCCTTTGTCATATTTCATTTATAATACTTTCGACATCATATATAAGAAGCACATTGCACTGTTGAGCAGCTTAGTCCATTATTGAACAATAACTGAGTGTGCTTGACAGGTAAATACTATTCAGTCCATTATTGAACAACAACTGAGCATGCTTAACAGTCGCGCACCCATATCCAATCGAGCGCCAGATTTCCTATATAAAATTGTAATATTTTTCTTTTCTTATATTAATAGACTCTAGCTTCTTGTTAAAGACTAGACTGACATAATTTTACATAACTTTAGAACTCCAGAGTTGGTATAAATAGGGTATAGGCTTCATCTTATGTGATATACCCTTGCAAAGGAATCATGCATTTCAGGTAAAGGATTGGAGATTGATGGTTGGTAAACTAGAGGTCTAAGCATTGGAGAGAGAAAAGAGGATGACAAGTCCTAATGAAGATCATAGAAAAATGAGAGAAAAAGAACATGGATTGAAGTTGTCAATGTCAATTGATATTCAAACTAAGATCTATAGATAGTTAACTATGGAGTTTATATATAGAGGGAAAACCAAATGACTAATTCCAGAGTTAGAATAAAATATGCACTAGAAGTATCAAGTATAGGCTCTACTGAGTTAAAGCCTCTGGATTATACTTCTAGTGAGCACTGAAATTAGAGTGGTGATAATGCTAAAGAATGAAGTATAAGAAAGTATGAGTTGTATGGGAGAATGAGAATGGAGGTAATGAGAAATGAAAATTACTAATGTTAGTTTGGGCATAGTGAACAAGAGAGGAATGTGGGAAAGAGTCTGGAATTTAACAGAGTATATTTGGAGGATCCAAAGTTGGCCTTTGAGACCCAGAATATAATACTCCTCCAATTTCTTCATAGATTCAACATTTGTAAAAAAGAATGGACTTTTAGCCTACTCTATCCCTTCACTTTCCCTTCAATTATTTGATGAAACTTCAAATTCCTCCATAACTCAAGCCATTAACCATTTCATCCATTTTTTGACTGGTGATATCATTCTAATGACATTTTATATCACTTCACTAGATAGTTCTTGTTCTATTGTTCTAGAACATAACTGGCTTGCCCACTACAATCTGTTGATTGATTGGGTTATGAGTAGTATCTCATTTTAAGCACCTGAGGATCCAATACTAGCAAACTTGAGCTCAACTTTGCAGCCCTTGGAACTTATTTCTCTAGCTAACTTCAACCCTGATTCACTATGTACCTTTGATCACAAGGTACCATCTATTGCACTCATTAGTGCTTCTATCTTTGCACTCACCTATTATCTCAAGGGCTTAGTGCAGTTTACTCTATTCCTTTATTCTCAGGAGAGCAATCTTTACTTTGTTTTCATTGACTTCAAACCAGTTATTTTCTCTAGTGTATTACAATTTCACAGATGTTTTCAGTAAAGGCAATGCATTCAAGCTTGCCCCACACTGCAAATTCAACCTAAAGATCAAATTGAAAGGAGTATCCTTATCAATAGATACTATCTATTCTCTGTCCACATCTGAACTCAAGTCCCTTTGAGTATTTCTTGACAAACACCTTTTCATGGAATTTATCCATCTTTTCACCTTTACTCATGCTACTCTGGTATTCTTTGTTCACAAGAAGAATAGTTCATTCTATCTTTGTGTAGATTTTTGTAAATTTAACAAGATCACAAAGAAGGATTGCTATTCACTCCCCCATATCTTTAATCTACTAGATGCTCCAAGTCGCACTATAAAATAGCAAATCTATTTGCTTTGGGAAGAGCTTGCAGATAAGTAAGGTGTTATAGTTCTGCCCATATATCCCAGTATTTTCCTCATTCTTATATGTGACTCACGATCCTCTTCAAATCCTACTTCTACTAAGCCATGGTTGCTTACATTACAGGAGCAAGCCTTCTTTTTATCCATGCTTGCTACCTCTTTAGACTGAGATCCTTTTCACATTCTCATTTCCTTGGTGCACCCCTTTCTACTCAACAACTCCTTCTTGGACATTGTACTATGTCTCACACTTAGTATTAGTTAAACTTCTTGACTATGAGATACCCAATATGTACTTATCCATAACTCCCTTGTTCCTTGCCTTTCCATGTGTTTCCATACACTTAGTCATAGCTCATAAAGAGCCATTATTTAAGTTGCAATGTAATTCCTCACATTTCATCTATGTGAATATATCTAGTGTCTCATTCCTTTAGTTTTGGTTTCTTCATCTGATTGTTCAGCAGGATCATCTACTTCATCAACTTGTTTGGTTGATTAACCTCAGTTTTACTCCTGCATAACTAAGATGGTGCCTCTTCATGAGTGCCTCATACAAACAGTAGTCCCTTGCCCATGTTAAGAGTGAACGGATGGACTCCTGCGTAACTCTGGAACTCTGAAGTTGAGGCAAGCGAGGCATTGGCTTCACCTTATGTGGTATACCCTTGCAACGGAATCGAGCCCTGGAATTTCAGGTAAAAGGGTTGGAGGTTAGAGGTCGAAGGTCAGAGGGTCAGACATCAAAGAGAGGATGTCAAGCCCTTAGAAGGGGTCACAGGGAGAGAATCAGGAGTTGGTTGTTAATGTTGACAGTCTATGTTGATATTTGAACTGAGGTCTACAGGCAGTAGACTACAGAGTTTATATATGGAGGGAAAACTAGATGACTAAGTCTGGAGTCGGAATGAAGTATATACCAGAAGTGTCAAGTGTTGGCTCTACTGAGTTGGAGCCTCAGGATCATGCTCCGAGTGAGCAATGACATCGGAGTAGTTCTAATACCGAAGGGTGAAGTATAAGGGAGTATAAGTAGTTTGGAAGAACGGTAATGGAGGCAAATGAGAAATGGAAGTCATAGGAATTTACTAATGTTAGTTCAGAAGAAATAAACAGAGCGGAAGATAGGAAATAGTCCAGTGTTATACTGGTGTTTGCCCAGAAGGTCCGGAGTTGGCTTTTGAAGCCTAGGATATGACAGCCCCCCACTGTGTATGTAACAAAAGACAAAATGTGATCTTCTCTCCCTTCTATCATGGAATAGGAGATATCTATTGTAACTACCATGACATTCTCCATACCCAGAACCCCTTTGCCCATTAACACTGATGACAAAGCACCCACTGCACCCAGTACTCCCTAGTCCACACCACAAGTAGCTAGCCCAAGGGCCAATTCCTATATGCAGAACCTTTCAATACCCAGAAAATGTCTAGCAGTAACCTCAGCCAGAACATCAATTCCCATAGTACCACAACCACCGCAGAACACCACGACAACCCCAGTGACCAAATCCATGGAACTATGAGCGACACTACCCCCCTCCTTCAAGGGAAATATAGAGTTTGCCAACCAATGGTACCTAGCCATGGAGATACATTTCAAGGTAAATTCTGAGATTTACAACATAGATGACAAGAAGGTTGTAGCCTTCTTAGGTCGCATGGAAGGTCTCCAGCCTGGGACTTTGCTGAAACCTGGTACCACAAGGTACTTGACCCCTAGTGTTCTCTAGTGGATCAAACCATTGCCAAGGTCATGGATGACTTTTCCAAGACCTTCTACCCTTATGATCAATAGGCCAACACATATGCCAAGCTAGGGCGTTTACAACAAGCAATCAAGGTTTACAAAGACCCAAAGAAACCTGACAGCTTTTAACCCTTTATTACAGAATTCAAAAACCTGATAGCCATCACAAATGTGACCGATGAGAAGGTCCTCATTGACAAGTTTCTCCAAGGACTGGATGATCACTTAGTCACTAATCTACTATCCATGCCCACAGTCCCCATCACGATAGCAGAAATGATCACACGAGCCAAAGCATTCCACATGCACAAACTTCACGCAATGGGACTTCAGGCTTAGGAAACTTCCTACATTGCTCAAACCACTGGATCTTGATATTGTACCTCCTTTATCACTAAGGACCCCAATGCTATAGACATCGATTCCATCTCCCTGAGAAAACTTACCCCAAAAGAGCAAGCAGAATGTCTCGCTAAAGGACTTTGCTTCAGATGCTGACACCCTGGACCCAGCATTAGGGAATGCAAGGGCTTCACCTCATGTTTGCAAGTCAAGACACAGGCCATCTCTACATTGCCTCCCACCCTTACTTCATCCAAAACTCCCACCATGCCCACTATGAACCTGCAACACTACATGACAAAGCTTGAAGCCAAGAGCAACTCTCAGACCACAATTCTAGATGTTCTTAAGACCTACTTTGAGAGTTTTGAAGGACCAGTGGAGGAAAAGGAAACTGTTATAGCAAACCAGGATTTTTAAGAGAAAGAGATAGCTCAACGTTGTCTCTCCATGTAAATACCATACTACTTGGTCTTTAAAACAAAAGAACTCTCCAATTCCTGATCAAGGTTAGAGATAGTAATCAAAATATCGAAACACTAGTCCTCATTGATAGCAAAGCCACAGGAAATTTCATTGACCAGTCTCTAATGCATCACTTCCACCCCCTGTTACATTGACTTTCCCAGCCCATCACTACCATTAATGCTGATAGCTCCTCCAACTACAAAGGAACCATTCGATGGCAAACCAGATTAACCCTCAAGTTTCTAGACTTAACCCAGATCAAGAAGTTATACATAACCAACCTAGGCCATCTATATATCATTCTTGGAACTCCCTGGCTCACCAAGTACAATTCCCATATCGACTAGGCCTGTCATACCCTTACTCTACCCCCAGATCTCCCTCTAGAAAACACCACAACCATGTCTTAATACCTAATAGAATGGCTTCTACCCGACTACTCCAAGACGGACCTAGATCATCCACGGATAGAGGTAAACAAACTAACAATCTCCATAGATCTAGCATAGAAAGAACTAAAACCCAATACTCAACTCCTCAAGTGGTGCTAGAAATTCAAGAACATCTTTGAAGAGAGAACCCATGACCATCTCCCACTATATCGACCTTTTGACCATGCTATCCAACTTCGAGACAACTTCACTCTAAAGATTACCAAAGTCTACCCCTTGAACCCCAAGGAACAGTCTGCCCTTCAGAAATTTATCATGGAACATCTCAGAACAGGGCACATAATACCTTCTACCTTCTCCCAAGCATTCCCCTTTTTTTTCATACCCAAAAAAGATGGCTCCCTATAACCCTGCCAAGACTACAAATACCTCAATTCCTTTACCATTCACAATGCCTATCTACTCCCCCTCATCAACACACTGGTTGACCACATGCACAAGTCCTTAATCTTTACCAAGTTTAATGTTAGATGGGATTACAACAATGTTTGTATTCGACCTAAAGATCAATGGAAGGCTGCATTCATCATGCTGCTCAGCCTCTTTGAACTCATGGTGATGTTTTTTGGGTTTTGTAATGCACCCTCCACCTTTTAGGCTTTCATGAATTACTCCTTCGCCAATATGCTAACTGAAGGGTGGTTGAAGATTTATATGGATGATTTCGGCATTCACTTCTCTGATATTGACATTCACCATCAGTGTACCCTATGGGTTTTACAACAATTCTGAGAACTAGGACTCTCCCTCAAACTTGCAAAAAGCTCCTTTGACACTCCCCAGATTGAATTCCTAGGCTTTATCATAGGTCAAGGAACAGTGTCATATCCGGGCCTCAAAGCCCAATTCTGGACATTCCAAACATACTCTGGCATAACTCTGGACTCTTTTTCACTTTTCTCTCTTGTTTACTTTGCCTGGACTGACATTAGTAAATTCCTATGACTTCCATTTCTCATTTGCCTCTGTTCCTGTTCTTCTGAACTACACATGCTTCATCCTTCGGTATTAGAACTACTCCGATGTCATTGCTCACTTGGAGCATGATCCTGAGGCACCAACTCAGTAGAGCCAATACTTGACACTTCCAGTACATACTTCACTTCAACTCTGGACTTAGTCATCCGGTTTTCCCTCCGTATATAAACTCTGTAGTTTATTGCCTGTAGACCTCAGTTTGAATATTGACATAGATGACCGAGTCTATTTTCCTCTTGTTCTTCTGTGACCTTCATTGAGGGCTTGATGCCCTCTCTTCTTCCTCCGACCCTCAGACCTCTAGATCTCAGATCTCCAGATCTCTGACCTCTGACCCTTTTGCCTAAAATCTCGGGGCTTGATTCTGTTACAAGGGCGTACCACATAAGGTGAAGCCAATGCCCCGCTCACCTCAACTCTGAAGTTCCAGAGTTGCACAGGACTTAGTCAGTTTAGTCTTAACAAATGGTCACAATGGATTCCACCAAACTGCATGCCATTCTTAATTGGTCACCCCCTTATACCATGAAGGGAGTAAGATTCTTCATTAGATTTTGCAACTTCTATTGTAAATTTATTCCCAACTTTTTCAACATCATTATTCCCCTAACTGCACTAACAGCCAAAGATGCCCCTTGGAGTTGGCTTCCATCTCACCAGCATGCATTCAATGCCCTAAAGATGCAATTTGTTGCCTTCCCAATTCTCCAACTACCTGACCCTACCAAACTCTTCATCCTTATGACCAACACCTTCCTAGTTGCTGCAGGCACAGTCCTTCAACAGACCAATAGCAATGGCAACCTTCATCCCTGTACCTATTTCTTGAAGACCTTCCTCCCTGCCTAACACAACTATAACATCTATGATCGTGAACTCCTAGCAGTTATCCTCACTTTAGAAGAATGGAAACATCTTTTACAGGGCGTCCCACATCCCATCATCATCATGACTGACCATAAAAACCTATCCTTCCTCAAAGACCCATGAAAACTCTCTTACTACCAGGCCTGATGGAGTTTCTTCCTTCAAGACTTTGATATTCTATAGAAGGTAACCCCTGGCACACAAATGGCTCCTGCTGATACCCTCTCCCATTGCCATGAGGTTAACATCTCTAATGACAATATTGATGCTACTATTCTCCCTGACCCATAGATCATTAATACCCTAGACTTAGTTCTCACTGACAAAATTCAATCATCCTTTGCCACCGACCCCCTAGTCATCAAGGCTATTACCGGACTTAAGGACCACACTCTCCTCTTCCCCAGATCTGCTCTTTCAGACTGGCACTTCAACTTTTCTTTAAATATCATCTCTATATTCCTTCTAATGTTTGCCACAACCTTGTCTCCTCCCTCTATTCTTCTTTTGCTGAGGGCCACATGGAATATTTCTGAACTAAAGCTTCCCTCAAAAAGGATTATTGGTGGCCAGGTCTTTCCACCTTCGTCTGCAAATTCATTTTAGAATGCACCATTTGCCAACAATCTAAACCCAATATGTATCCCATGATCTCCTCTCTTTCCCTGCTCTCTTCCTCCACTACCTGCCCATTCCAGCAAATCTCCATTGATCTCATCTCTGGCCTCCCTTCCATTTCCCAGCTTGACTCAGTCATGGTTGTGGTCAACCATGGCTTTACTAAGGGGGTAATTTTCATCCCTTGTTCTAAATCCATTTCTATAGCCGAAGTAGCAGAACTTTTCCTACAACATATCTTTCCCCAATATGGCCTTCATAACACCTGTATCTCTGACAGAGGACCTTAGTTCACATCCATTTGCCAGGGAATTAGCACAGTTATTTCAATATGATCTTTACCTATCCTTCACTTATTATCCACAAATGGATGAAGAAACTGAAAGAGTAAACCAAGAACTAGAAGTCTATTTATATATCTTCTGCACTGACAACCCAACAGAATGGTGAAGACTCCTCCCCATAGCAGAGTTCCATCACAACTCCACTATTTACTCTATCACTCATGCCTTCCTATACTCACTGATTCTAGGATACAAACCTAGAGCTTACCTAACACTATACTCAAACATCTTTATACTGTTAAGACTGAACTGACTAAGTCCTGTGCAACTCTGGAACTCTGGAGTTGAGGCGAGCAGGGCGTTGGCTTCACCTTATGTGGTGCACCCTTGCAATGGAATCGAGCCCCAGGATTTTGGGTGGAAGGGTCGAAGGTCGAAGGTCCAGAGGTCTGAGGGTCAGAGGTTTGAGGGTCAGAGGTCTGAGGGTTGGAGGTCTAAGAGTCGGAGGGAGAAGAGAGGGCATTAAGCCCTTAACGAAGGTCACAGGAGAATGAGAGGAAGATAGACTCAGTTGTCTATGTCGATATTTGAACTGAGGTCTACAGGCAGTAAACTACAGAGTTTATATATGGAGGGAAAACTGGATGACTAAGTCCAGAGTCGGAGTAAAGTATATACCTGAAGTGTCAAGTGTTGGCTCTACTAAGTTGGAGCCTCAGGATTATGCTCCAAGTGAGCAATGACATCGGAGTAGTTCTAATACCGAAGGATGAAGCACGTGTAGTTCAGAAGAATGGGAACGGAGGCAAATGATAAACGAAAGTCATAGGAATTTACTAATGTCAGTTCAGGCAAAGTGAATAAGAGAGAAAAGTGAAAAAGAGTCCAGAGTTATACTGGAGTATGTCCAGAGTGTCCGGAATTGGGCTTTGAGGCCCAGATATGACATATACCAACTCTTAATCTATGTCTTTCTCACTTGGAAGAAGCTCACAAGAAAGCAGCTGCAGCCCACCAATCTGCACAATTGATTATGAAACAACGAATCACCTCTTGCTTCAAACCTTGGACCATTGGAGATCAAGTTTGGCTTGATGCCAAGCATCTTCAACTAAAGTTCACCTCACCGAAACTAATCTCAAAAAGATATGGACCCTTCTTTATCACTGCCATCCTAAACCCAACTGCATACAAGCTCTGCCTACTACTCACCTGGAAAATTCATGATGTATTTCATGCATCCTTACTTTCCACCTACAGAGAAATCACCATTCATGGCCCTAATCACCCTAGACCCCTCCCAAGCAAATAGAGAACAAAGAGGGATATGAAGTGGAAAAGATCATTGCACATTAAGGCACCACCACACATTGGCAATATCTGACCACATGGAAAGGTTACCCTTCTTCCAAAAATATGTGGGAACCAGAAACTAACCTTAGATATACCAAACAGATCTTATCCACCTATAAAAAAGCCTGCCACCTCTAGATCTGCTGGTAGTCATGCTCCCCTTTCTCATCACCACCTTTGTCTACTCCATCACCATCTTGATTTCCACCACCCTCCTCTACCTTTACCTTCACCTTAAATCACAGCAATACACCCATACCCTCTCATTACCCCCTTCTTCCATTTCATTCTGCTGCATATCCACTACCTGCATCAAAAGTATTGTCCCAACCATCCTCAAATCTGTCAACCCAGCTATCATCCCCCACCTTTGCACGAATGGATTACTCCCTGACATCCCATATGTTTCATGCCACTACTTGCCCTATTGACCCCTCCACTTTACCTATCAAACATAGATAACTCTTACTTAGCTACATTCTTCTTTCCCCTGATATTCTTCATTCTATCAAGCATACCATGGAGTTTGAGGGGAACACTCTATGTCCCGATTTGATTTCCTGTTACCTTCAGACCCATCTAGTGGCAGTCACTCTAACGGCTGCTTGCCTAGGAGATCAACCTATTGATTATATTATTGTTCTATTCCCTTTTCATTCCACTATGACAAAATTGTTAGACATTTTTCATGACCAAGAGTTCAGTCATTACATTTGACACCTTGAGCTGAACTCCTTTCTCTCCTACTTCAGGTCCTTATTTTAAACTCTACATGAGTTGCAATAGCTGGAATACCTTGAATGCTCCAAACCAGCTCCCCCACACGCCTCTCCTAGCTCTTCACTTCCAGTTTCCCCTTCCATGGCAGTCATACCCCCACCTATTGATGTTTGCAACCCCTGAGACCCTCTGTATATATTAAGACTAGACTGACTAAGTCCTGTGTAACTCTGGAACTCTAGAGTTGAGGCGAGCAGGGCGTTGGCTTTACTTTATGTGATGCACCCTTGCAACGGAATCGTGCCCTGGGATTTCGGGCAGAGAGTTGGAGGTCAGAGGTTTGGGATCTGGAGGTCAGAGATCCAAAGGTCTGAGGGTCAGAGGTTTAAGGGTCAGAGATCTGAGAGTCGAAGGAAGGAGAGAGGGTATCAAGCCCTCAATGAAGGTCATAGGAGAACAAGAGGAAGATAGACTCAGTCATCTATGTCAATATTCAAACTGAGGTCTACAGGCAGTAAACTACAGTGTTTTATATATGGGGGGAGAGCTAGATGACTAACTCTGGAGTCGGAGTAGAGTAAGTACCAGAAGTATCAAGTGTTGGCTTTACTGAGTCAAAGCCTCAGAATCATGCTCTGAGTGAGCAATGACATTGGAGTAGTTCTAATACCAAAGGATGAAGCATAAGGAAGTATGAGTAGTCCAGAAGAATGGGAACGGAGTAAATGGAAGATGAAAGTTAAAGGAATTTACTAATGTAAGTCTAGAAGAAATGAACAGAGTGGAAGATAGGAAATAGTCTGGAGTTATACTGGTATTCATCCAGAAGATCCAGAGTTGGCTTTTGAAGCCCAGGATATGACAGTATTCCCCTTTTAGATCTGAACCCTTGAAGGCCTTTGAGAATCACATGGTACTGTTGAATGATGGAGTTGAAAAAATGGAGCGAAGGCAGCAGATGAAGGTATAAAGGAGGAAGACAAGAAAGATGACATTGGAATGACAGAGGTGATGGAGTTGGCATCGGATGATGGTGGAGGTAGAGGCATTGGTAACAAAGGAAAGGGAAGCTGGAAAGGTGAAGTTGATATGGATGACAGCGGAGGTGTCATATCTGGGCCTCAAAGCTCAATTCTGGACACTCCAGACATATTCCGGCGTAACTCCGGACTCTTTTCCGCTTTTCTCTCTTGTTTACTTTGCCCGGACTGACAATAGTAAATTCCTATGACTTCCGTTTCTCATTTGCCTCCATTCCCATTCTTCCGAACTACATGTGCTTCATCCTTCGGTACTAGAACTACTCTGATGTCATTGCTCACTTGAAGCATGATCCTGAGGCTCTGACTCAGTAGAGCCAACACTTGATACTTCCGGTACATACTTCATTCCGACTCCGGACTTAGTCATCCGGTTTTCCCTCCATATATAAACTCTGTAGTTTACTGCCTGTAGACCTCAGTTCGAATATCAACATTGACAACCAACTCCCGATCCTCTCCCCGTGACCCCTTCTGAGGGCTTGACGTCCTCTCTTTGACCTCCGACCCTCTGACCTCTGACCTCTAACCTTCTGACCTCTGGCCCTCTGACCTCCGGCCCTCTGACCTCCGGTCCTTCGACCTCCGACCTCCGACCCTCCACCCGAAATCCTGGGGCACGATTCCGTTGCAAGGGCGCACCACATAAGGTGAAGCCAACGCCCCGTTCGCCCCAACTCCGGAGTTCTGGAGTTGTACAGGAGTCCATCCGTTCAGTCTTAACAGGAGGACAGAAAAGGAAAAGAGGACAAAGAGGACAAAGAGAAGAAAGTGTAATAGATACTTTTGTAAATGTTAACAAATTTGACAGGTCAAGTGGAGTGAGGTCTGGGCTTCTCTAGGTACCGGAGATGGAAGTCTGCAACAAGCTTCGAAGCATAACCTAGTTCAGTTGCAAGTAACCACGAACTTTCTTTGTCTGTCCCTTTATATCTGGACCATTGCACCAAGTACAGGAGTTTGCAGTTCCATCACCTATAATCTATCTTTGAGTCAAGAATTTCTGATATCTCATATTCTGGTTTGCCATCAATCTCAACCAGAGGTGAAAATGATTGCATGCAATTCGGAATGGTATTAGGGGTTGTGGGCTCTAGTTGAGAAACATGGAAGATCGAATATACAGACTTCATGTTCTCCAGGAGCCAGAGGGTAAATGAAATAGCACTGGCTTGAGCTATGATTTTATAAGGACCTAGATTTTTCTCAGAGAGCTTCTTGGAGGGGCACATGGAGTGGAAGTATTTTGCCTTGATGAAGACCTGACTATCAACTTTGAAGTCTGGTGCCAGAGTTTGCTTGGCATCTGCAGGTCCTTGATATCATTGCTGAGCTAGGGCTATTTCATCATGGAGGAGGCTGTGGAGGGAGTCAAGGTCGATGGAGTATTCTCAGGCTCAGGCAGAGGTGAGATTGCATTCAGAATGGACAAAGATGTTCAGATGATATCCTTTATTGGCAAAGAATAGGAAGACACCGGTGATAGCATTTGGAGCATTGTTATAAGCGAACTCTGCAAGGGGCAGGAGCTCGGACCAGTTGTCTTGCTGGTAGTTGCAATAAATCTGAAGGTACTATTCCAGGGTCTTGTTTATTTGCTCTATTTGTCCATCACCCTCCGAGTAATAACCAGAGATGAAGTGGAGTCAGATATCTAGGGCTTTCCCAAGTGAGTGGAAGAAGTGGGAGACAAACTCCAAGCCTCAAATGAAGGTGATGTGTGCAGGGACTCTGTGTTTGGAGAATACATGGAGCAGGAAGAGTTTTGCTAACTCCAGAGATGTCACCTTGTTGTTGATTGGGATGAAGATGCACTGTTTGGACAATCTGTCCATGACTACAAGGATGGCAGTATGTCCAGAAGATGGAGGGAGTTGTTCAATGAAGTCCATGGAGATTGAATTCCATGGCTTTTTTGGAATGGGAAGTTGTTTTAGAAGCCTATAGGGCTTATATCTGGAGACCTTAGCATGGGCACAGGCTATATAGAAGAAAACATAGTCTTTGACAAAGGTCCGGATGCCTGGCCAAGTGTATTTGTGGTGGATGAGCTCTAAGGTCCAGTTCTATCTGAAGTATCTGGAGAGCGACTGGTTATGTTTGAACTGGAGGACTTGAAGGCAAAGGTTATCTGTGTCTGGGACATAGATGTGATTATCTAGACAGAGAAAGCCTTCAGAGTCTACAGTCTAGCAGGAGTCAGAGGATTCGAAGTTGAACATGTGGGCAGATGCTATGGGATTGGAGGGGAGTGTGAATAGGATGTTTTTGTGAAGGGACTCAACATTGAATAGTATACTAGCCTGGAGGACCGGTGTTGCTTAAATTGTTGCCCTGAGAGATGACATGAGCTGTTCTTGGGTAAATATGGGACAGAAATTCTGGGGGTTTATGAGTGCATAGTCTCTATTCCCCTCTTTGGGATAGACATCCCAGTGTCTAGTAAGGGAGTTGGGTTTTGCACCCAGGCATCTGGGGTGAAAGCAGATGACCATGTTGAACTGTAAGAGGAACTCTGACCACCAGGCTTGTTGCTGGGTCAGGAGTTTGGTGATTGCAAAGTATTCCAAGTTCTTGTGTTCTATGACTATGTCAATTAGAGTTCCAGAGCCTTCAAGGTAATGCTGCCAAGTCTGGAAGAACTTATGGATGGCAAGCAATTTCTTGTCATGGGTATCATAGTTGAGTTCTGGAGTAGAAAGGGTATGGGAGTAGAAAGCTATGGGGCAGATTTCATCATCTGGACATCGAATAGAGAGAATGCTGGTGATAGCATAGTTGGAGGCGTCTGTCTTGACAATCAAAGGGAAGTCAGGGATCCAATGGGATAAAATGGGGGTGGAGGTAAAAGTGTCCTTAAGGCACTGGAAAGCGGAGTGACAGGCATCATTGAAATTCCATGAAGTACCCTTTTGGGTGAGGCAGGTAAGCAGAATGACAAGTTTGGAGTAGTCAGCAATGAATTTCCAGTAGAAATTAGCAAATCTGAGAAAAGACTATATATCTCAGACCTTCTGTAGTTTGGGCCAATCAATGATGGCCTTTACCTTTTTTGGAGACATGGAAAGTCTGGTTGAAAAGAGTTAATATCTAAGATACTCAGTGGAGTTGGTGTGGAATTCGCATTTTTCGAGTTTGGCATAAAGTCCATGTTTGCAGAGATGCCGGAGTACTTCCTGGACATGCTCTTCATGTTTTGTGTGGTCTTTGAAGAAGATAAGGATATCGTCCAGATAGATGATGATGAAGACATCAAGGAGATCTGTGAAAATGGAGTTGACAAACCACTGGAAAGCCACAAGGGCATTGGTGAGACAAAATGGCATGACAAGCCATTTAAACAATCTGTAGCACATCCAGAAGGATATCTTTCACTTATCTCTAACAGCAATGCGGACTAGGTGATATACATGCCAGAGATCGAGTTTGGTATAAATCTGAGTGTGGCTTGAAGTGTCTAGAAGGTTGGAGATGTGGGGGAGTGGATAGTAGTCCTTCTTCATGATCTTGTTGAGTCCACAGAAATCTACACAAAGGCGGAGTAAACTGTCCTTCTTGCAGACAAAGAGTACCAGAGTGGCATGAGTGGAGTTGGACGGGTGGATAAATCCCATGGAGAGGTGTTCATCAAGAAACACTCAGAGGGACTCGAGTTCAGATGTGGAGAGGGAATAGGTAGTACCTATTGGTGAAGATGCTCCTTCTTCTAATTTGATCTTCAGATCAAATTTGTGGTGTGGGACAAGCTTGGATGCCTTGCCCTTGCTGAATACATCTGCGAAATTGTGATACTCCAGAGAAACTCCAGAAAGATTGACTGGTTCGGAGTCAGCAGAAATGGAGCAGAGATTGCTCTCCTGAGGGCAAAGTAATAGAGCAAACTGCACTAAGCCCTCGAGATGATAGGCGGGTGCAAAGGCAGGTGCACTAATGAGTGCAATAGATGGTGCCTTGTGGTCATAGGTACATGG
The DNA here is from genome assembly GCA_038089055.1 of Tylopilus aff. balloui. Classification (NCBI taxonomy): domain Eukaryota; kingdom Fungi; phylum Basidiomycota; class Agaricomycetes; order Boletales; family Boletaceae; genus Tylopilus; species Tylopilus aff. balloui. Next base: position 38,116 of record JBBPKC010000048.1, on the reverse strand, counting down.
TAAATCAGGGTTAGAGTCAGCCGGAGGAATGAGTTCTGAGAGCTGCGAAGTTGAGCTCAGGTTTGCTAGCATGGGATGCTCAGATGCTCAGAATAAGATACTGCTCATAATCCAATTAATCAATGGATTGTAGCAGATAGGCCAATTGTGTCCTAGAACAATAGAACAAGAACCATCTAGCAGAATAACATAAAATGTTGTTGAAGTGATATCACCAGTCAAAAAACAGACGGAGAGATCAATGGCTTGAGTTATGGAGGAATTTGAGGTGTCATCAAACAAATGGAGGGATAGCAGAGGGACAGAGTAGGCTGAAAGTTCATTCTTCTATGAAGGAATTGAAGGAGCTGGAGTCTATTAACATGAGGAAAGGAGGGATGTTCAGGGAGACTAGGGAGATGGAGGGTAGGAGTGATTTCAGATTTGAGAGAGTAGACACATTGAGTTGGATTTCCTTGGGTGCACTGGAAGAGACAACACAACCTCCAGTTCATGTGAAGTCACAAAGGTTGTAGACTATTTTTTTGCCTTGGCAGAGGCCTCCAGTTTGGTTTCCAAAGTTTCAGTCTTGGTAGTGTGACTGTGGATGCTAGAGATAAGGAAGCTAGGGGATTTGGCAAGGTCACTGATGCCCATGAGCTCTTCCATGTGCATGCCGAGTATAGGGGACTGTGGAGATAGGCACACTTGAGATGCAGGAAAAGTGCTCCGACCAGCAGAGAAGCTGTGGGACTGTTCAACGGGGTCAGGACCTTGGCTACTGCTGCCTAAGGTATGTAGGGGGTTGTCGATTGCCCTTGCATGCAACCATGTCATGCAGATCGACATGGTTGGGAATTCCAATGCAAGTGTGAGTTTGAATATACTATTAAGAGTAAACTGACTAAGTCCTGTGCCACTCTAGAACTCCAGAGTTGAGGCAAACAGGGCGTTGGCTTCACCTTATGTGGTATGCCCTTGCAACAGAATCATGCCCTGGGATTTTGGGTGAAGAGTCAGAGGTTGGAGGTTGGAAGACTGGAGGTAAGAGGGCTGGAGATTAAAGAGAGGATGTCAAGCCCTCAGCAGAGGTCACAGGAAGAGGATCAGAAGTTGGTCATCAATGTTGATATTTGAACTGAGGTCTACAGGTAGTAAACTATAGTATTTTATATATGGGGGAAGAGCTAGATGACTAACTCCAGAGTTGGAGTAAAGTAAGTACTAGAAGTGTCAAGTATTGGCTTTACTAAGTCAGAGCCTCAGAATCATGCTTTGAGTGAGCAATGATATTGGAGTAGTTCTAATACCAAAGGATGAAGCATAAGAAAGTATGAGTAGTCTAGAAGAACAGGAATGGAGGCAAATGGAAGATGGAAGTTAGAGGAATTTACTAATGTAAGTCTGGAAGAAATGAACAGAGTGGAAAATAGAAAATAGTCTGGAGTTATACTGGTATTCATCTGAAAAATCCAGAGTTGGCTTTTGAAGCCCAGGATATGATAGTATATCATCTCACACAATACTCTACATGATGGACCTCGAGGGCAACCACTTATCCTCGCCTCCTTGACTCGAGTCCTTCCTTTGGCTGCATCCCAGACATACCCTGTCACTACCCCCAACATAGTATGTTTTCAGTGTTGAACTCGGGATCATCTCCATATCAATTGCCTCCAATACTGCTGTGCTGGCTACCACGACTATACCTTAGGCCATTATCATACCTAGTGCCTTACCATCCAATGTTCCTTCTGCAAACACTAGGGCCACTCCAAATGCTTCTGCCACTGTTGATGTTGTACCATTTGTAATGCCTTTGGGCATATCACTGATGACTGTCCACATCCTTGCAAGATGGCCCTCCTTCTGGAAACTCAGGTGCAATTGGAAGGGACTGCCATGTAAGGAATTCAAGACAGGGCCTTGAATGTACTTGAGGGGTAATGATACAGTTCTGTCCATATATTCTGGTATTTTCCTCATTCTTATACGACTCATGATCCTCTTTAAATCCTACTTCTACTGAGCCATGGTTGCTTACCTTATAGGAGCAAGCCTTCTCTTTATCTGTGCTTGCTACCTCTCTAGACTGAGATCCTCTTCACATCCTCATCTCCTTGGTGTGCCCCTTTCTACTCAACAACTCTTTCTTGGACATTGTACTATGTCTCACACTTAGTATTAGTTAAACTTCTTGACTGTGAGATATCCAATATGTACTTATCTATAACTTCCTTGTTCCTTGCCTTTCCACATGTTTCCATATGCTTAGTTATAGCTCACAGAGAACCATTATTTAAGAACCATTCATGTTGCAATGTAATTCCTTATGTTTCATCTATGTGAATATATCTAGCATCTCATTCCTCTAGTTTTGGTTCCTTTGTCTGATCGTTCAGTGGGATCACCTACTCTGTCAACTCATTCAGTTGGTCAACCTCAGTTCTACTCCTGTGTAACTAAGACAGCGCCTCTTTGTGAGTATCCCACACAGACAGCAGTCCCTTGCTTCCCCACCATGTATATAACACAAGGTAAAAGAAGAGTACAATTTGTTTGTTCCCAAAAGAGTTGAGAAAAAAATATTTGAAGGGCTTATAGTTTTCCAGGAACAGATGGTTTGCATAGTCTAACTACTCCTAGAGTTTTAGGCATAGTGAAAGACTAGTCTATAAAGCATAGAATATGGTGAATAGCAATGATGGTGGCAATTCTTAGCATAGACAATTGCATGGAATGAAAGAGTTTTCATTTAATGCATGGGTACAATATTTTATGGTCTGGGAACTTCAAGACTATAAAAAATATGGAATAATCAAAATATCAGACCAAACTAGACTAATTCTAGTATAAATAATCAAAACTCTGGACAAGTACACATATATAGCTTATACTAGACTAAAATATAGATATAAAGGATAGGAATGTTAAATATAAATACTCACCAACAAGTCTTAATTGGGAAGAGGAAAACACTCATTGGTCTAATCTAGAATCTAGTGGTCCAATGTTAAGTAAGTCAGGTAAATTAAAAGAGTGTCCACCAACTGGACTGGATTTATTTGTGCACTATAAAAGGAAAAAGGATAGCAAAAGTGTCTAACCATGCACTTGGTCAATGTGCATGTGATAAATAAGGCTGTTTCATCACAGGGAATTGTGGTTCTTCATAGTACTTAGATAAATATAAAGCTTGATCTTCAGCATGCCTACCATCTAGTCCATATTGCTACCAGAGATAAGTGGAAGATATTTTTCCAAATGTGCTATAGATCATTTGAATGGCTTGTCATGCCATTTAGTCTTATTAATGCCCCTATGGCTTTCTAGCAGTTTGTCAACTTCATCTTCACAGATCTTCACAATATTTCTATTATTGTCTATCTAGACGATATTCTTATCTTCTTTGAAGACCATGTGAAGCATGAAGAGCATGTCTGGGAAGTACTCTGGCATCTTAGAAAACATGAACTTTATACCAAGCCCAAGAAATGCAAATTCCATATCAACTTTATTAAATATCTCAAATATTAACTCTCTTCAACTGGATTTTCCATGTTTCAAGAAAGATAAATGTCATTGTTAAATGGCCTAAACCATGTAAGGTCTAAGATATACAGTCTTTTCTTAGATTTGCTAATTTCTACCAGAGATTCATTGCCAACTACTCTGGACTTGTTGTACTGCTCATCTACCTTACCCAAAAGAGCATTCCATGGAATTTCAATAATATCTGTCACAATGCCTTAAGGATGCTTTTATCTCTACCTCAATTCTATCCCATTGGATTCCTTAAGATAGACACTTCTGACTATGCCATCACCAGCATCCTTTCTATTTAATGTCTGAATAGTAAAATCTACTTCATAGCTTTCTACTCCTATACCCTCTCTGCTCCAGAACTTAACTATAATACCCATGACAAGGAATTGTTGGCCATAAATAAGTTCTTTTGGACTTGGTAGCATTACCTTGAAGGCTCCAGTACTCCAATTGACATAGTTACCAACCATAAGAACCTAGAATACTTCACAATCACCAAACTTCTAACCTAGCATCAAGCCTGGTGATTGGAGTTCCTCTTGTAGTTCAACATGATCATCCACTTTCACCCCAAATGCCTAGGTGCAAAACCCAACTCCTTTACTAGACACTAGGATATCTATTCCAAAAAAAGAAATAGAGACTATGTGCTCATTAATCCCTAGAATTTCTACCCCTAAGAACAGTTTACATCATCTCTTAGGGCAACAATTTTAGCAATACCAGTTCTCTAGGCCAGTACATTGTTTAACATCAAGTTCTTTCATAGAAACATTCCATTCACACTTTCCTCTAATCTCTTAGCATTTATTCACATGTTTAACTCTAAATCCTCTGACTTCCACTAGACCATAGACTTTAAATGATTTCTATGCCTAGACAATTGCATATATCCCAGACACAAATAATCTCTGCCTTCAAGTCCCATGGTATAAATATGATCATTTGCTTTCCAGATACTTTAAATAAAACTGGATCTTAGAGCTTATTCACCACAAGTATACCAGGCCAGGCATTCAGACCTTTGTCAAAGAATGTCTCCTCTTGTATAGTCTATACCTATGATAAGATCTCTAGATATAAGCTCTATAGGCTCTTGAAACAAATCTCTATTCCAGAGAAGCCATGGAATTCAATCTCCATGGACTTCATTAAATAGCTCCCTCTATTCTTTAAATATACCACCATCCTTGTAGTCATGGATAGATTAACCAAGCAGTGCATCTTTATCCTAACTAACAACAAGATGACATATCTAGGGTTAGCAAAGCTATTTCTATTCCCTGTATTCCCCAAATGCAGAGTTTCCTTACACATTACCTTTAATCAAAGCTTAGAGTTCATCTTCCATTTCTTTCAGTTACTTGGCAAGGCCCTAGATATTCAACTTCACTTTATCTCCAATTACTACTATTATATCCCAGGTTTTAAAGGCTAACTCTGAATCTTTTGGACATATTCTGGCATCACTCTAGACTCTTTTCTACATTTCTCTCTTGTTGACTTTACCTGGACTAACATTAGTAAATTTCTATGACTTCTGTTTCTCATTTGCCTCCATTTCTGTTCTCTCAAACTACTCATATTCCCTTACACTTTATCCTTTGATATTGCCACTACTCTAATGTTAGTACTTGAAACTTGATCCTAAGGCTTCAACTTAGTAGAGCTAACACTCGACACTTCTAGTATATATTTCATTTCAACTTTGAACTTAGTTATCCAGTTTTCTCTTCATATATAAACTTTGTAGTTAATTGTCTGTAGACCTCAGTTTAAATATTGACATAGATGATAACTCCAACTTTTCTTTTATTCTCCCATGACCTCCTATGAGAACTTGATGTTCTCTCCCCTCTAATCTTTAACTATAGGGCTTGATGTTCTTACCCTAGACCTCTGACCCTTAAATCTTTAATCCTCAGATCTTCAACTCTCAGATCTCTAACCCTCAGATCTTCAATCCTTAGACCTTCAATCCTTAGATCTCTGATCCTTAGACCTTAGATCCTCAGATCTCCAATCCTCAGACCTTCAATCCTTAGACCTTCAACCCTTAGACCTCTGCCCTTAAACCTCTGATCCTTAAATCTCCAACTCTTAGACCTCTGACCCTCAGATCTCCAACTCTTAGATCTCTAACTCTTAGATCTCTAGACTCCTGGCCTCTAGCCTTTAACCCTCCACCTGAAATCCTGTGGCAAGATTCCATTGTAAGGGCCCATTACATACAGTGAAGCCAATACTCCATTCACCTCGGCTCTAGAGTTCTAGAGTCTATCCATTTAGTCTTAATAGCTACCCAGAGGGTAATGAATAGATAGAGCAAATGAACCCAACCCTGGAATAGTACCTTTGATTTCAGTTACCAGCAAGACAACTGGTCTAAGCTTTTGCTCCTTAAAGAGTTTACCTATAACAATATTATCACTGGTATCTCTTCATTCTTTGCCAATAAGAGATATCATTCAACATAAACATTACCTTATCTCTGCCTAAGCCTAAGAGTACTCTGTCAACCTTGACTTTCTCCATAGTCTTCTTCAAGAAAAAATAGCCCTGGCTCAGCAATAATATCAAGAACCTGCAAATACCAAACAAACTCTAGTACTGGACTTCAAAGTTAGTAGTTAGGTCTTTGTCAAGGCAAAATACTTTTGCTCTACATATCCCTCTAAAAAGCTGTCCAAAAAGAATTTAGATCTTTATGAAATCATAGCTCAAGCCAGTACTCTTTTGTTTACCCTTTAGCTTCTAGAGAATATAAAGTCCATACATCTGGTCTTTCATGTTTTTTAGCTAGAGTCTATAATTCCCAATACCATTTTGAACCACACCCAATCACCTTCATCTCCAGTCAAGGTTGATGGGAAATCAGAATATAAAATATTAGAAATCCTAGACTCAAAGATAGATCAAGAATAACAGAACTATATTTGATGTGATAATCCAAATATGAAGGAATAGATAAGGAAACTTTATAATTACTTGCAATAGAACTGGATTATGCTTTAGAACTCATGGCAGACTTCCATCTCTGGTGCCTAGAAAAGCTTGAATCTCACTTTGCTTGACTTGTCAAAATTGGTAAGATATCTACTACACCTTCTTGTCCTCACCCTTTTCTTTCTCTTTCTTTTCTATATCCTCCACCAATACCCATGCCAACTCTACCCTTCTAGCTTTTCTCTTCTCTGTCACCAACTTCTTCATCTACACCACTTTAATCTTATCATTCTCAACTTTCTTTCTATCTTCTCTATTCTACTTGTACTCATTGTTTGGGTAGATCTCACTTGTCTTGAGGTCTACCAGCCATGACACCATGGACATGAGACAATCAAGTTGCCCCTTAATTATGTTCCAGTAATCCCAGATTGCCCCTGCAATAATCTGGGCATACTCTGTCAACTCTCTAATATATTCTCATTTTTTTTCAAGGTTACTCTACTTTCTCTGCATGCCACTTTCTCTTTCTCTTTGGCTTTATCCTTTCTTGGCTAGGCCTTTTACATCTCATCTTCACATTATAGCACTTCACACACAATGATGATTTTCCTAAACCAAGGATACAGTCCAGTCCCTAGTTCTTATACCTCTGGTACCCCAGTATCAGCTCCCCTTATCCCTTTCCCTTGCTAGAGCTTTGTTTCCTTTCTATGCACTCTATATATAGTCTATTAGCCATGTTTTCACAAAACACTTATAAACTTACCCTTTTCTATGCTGCTTCCACCATCTCCATACATCATTGCTTGGCTTTCTGCTTACCTCTTCTCTAGGTCTCCTTCTCCACCCTCCTTCACTTCTACTTATTTTGTACCCTTATCTATCACCTCCACTCTGCTGCCTTTATATCCCATAGCTTGTTATTGTCCTTAGTGCACTCTACCAAGGTACTTGTCATCCCAACTCTAGATATCCATATACTTGAACATGGTGATATAGTACAAAGAGGTTAGTAGCAGAACACCCAGACTTTATACCTTATAGGAGATTTCCATACTCTTCTCTATTTTTTTCAACTCCATTAATCAATAATATCACATTATTCTCAAAGGTTTTCAAGGATTTAGATCTAAAAGGGAAATACTATCATATTCTGGGCCTTTGTTAAAACAAAACTGATAAACTTCTAATTTCTATGCAACTCTAGAACTCCAGCATTAATACAAGTGGGGCATTGGCTTTACTCTATGTGATATACTCTTGCAAAGGAATCTTGTCCCAGATTTTAAATAGAGGTTGAAGGTTGGAGGTTGAAGGATTGAAGATCTGAGAGTTGAAGGTCTAAGGGTCTAAGATCTGAGAGTTGGAGGTCTGAGAGTTAAACATTGGAAAGTCTGAGATCTAAGGGTTAGAGATCTAAGGAGAGAAGACATCAAGTTCTACTAGAGATCATAGGAGAACAAGAGGAAAAGGATGTGGACTGAAGTCATTAATGTCAGTCAATATTTAAACTAAGGTTTACAGACAGTTAACTATGAAGTTTATATGAAGGGAAAACTAGAAAACTAAGTCTGGAGTTGAAATAAAATATATACCAGAAGTGTCAAGTATAGACTCTACTGAGTTGGAGCCTTAGAATCACACTACTAGTGAGCACTGATATCAAAGTGATGTTATGTTAAGACTGGACTGACTAAGTCCTGCACAACTCTGAACTCTGGAGTTAAGGCGAATAGGGTATTGGCTTTACCTTATGTGGTGTGTTCTTGCAATGGAATCGTGCCCCGGGATTTTGGGCGGAGGGTTAAAGGTTGGAGGTCCGGGGTCCAGAGGTCTGAGGTCCAGAGGTCTGAGGGTCATAGAGAGAAGAGAGGGCATCAAGCCCTCAACAAAAGTTACAGGAAAATGAGAGGGAGATAGACTTGGTCATCTATGTTGATATTTGAACTGAGGTCTACAGGCAGTAAACTACAGTGTTTTATATACAGGGGGAGAGCTTGATGACTAACTCCAGAGTCAGAGTAAAGTAAGTACCAGAAGTGTCAAGTGTTGGCTCTACTAAGTTGAAATCTTAGGATCATGCTCTGAGTGAGCAATGATATTGAAGTAGTTCTAATACTGAAGAATGAAGTGTAAGGAAGTATGAGTAGTCTGGAAGAATGGGAACGGAGGCAAATGGAAGATAGAAGTCAGAGGAATTTACTAATATAAGTCTGGAAGAAATGAATGGAGTGGAAAATAGGAAATAGTCTGGAGTTATACTGGTGTTTGTCCAGAAGATCCGGAGTTGGCTTTTGAAGCCCAAGATATGACAGTATTCCCCTCTTAGGCCTAAACCCTTGAAGGCCCTTGAGATTCATGTGATATTATTGATCGATGAAGTTGAAAAAATGGAGTGGAGCACAGAAATCTCCTATGAGGTGGTATAAAGTCTGGGTGTTCTGCTACTAACCTCTTAGTGCTGTACTACCATGTCCAACTACATGGATATTCAGGAGTGGGATGATGTCATATTCTGGGCTCCAAAAGCCAACTCCAGACCTTTCAGGCGAATACCAGTATAACTCCAGACTATTTCCTGTCTTCCACTATGTTCATTTCTTCCAGACTTACATTAGTAAATTTCTCTGACTTCCGTTTTCCATTTGCCTCCATTCCTGTTCTTCTGGACTACTCATACTCCCTTATGCTTCATCCTTCGGTATTAGAATTACTCCGATGTCATTGCTCACTTGGAACATGATCCTGAGGCTCTGACTTAATAGAGCCAACACTTGACACTTCTGGTACATACTTTATTTCGACTCTGGACTTAGTCATCCAGTTTTTCCTCTATATATAAACTCTGTAGTCTACTGCCTATAGACCTTAGTTCGAATATCAACATTGATAATCAACTCCTGATCCTTTCCCTATGACCCCTTCTGAGGGCTTGATGTTCTCTCTTTGACCTTTGACCCTCTAACCTCTGACCTCTGGCCCTTTAACCTCTGGCCCTCTGACCTCTGACCTCTGACCCTTCCGCCTGAAATCCTGGGGCACAATTCCATGCAAGAGCACACCACACAAAGTAAAGCCAATGCCCTACTCACCTCAACTCCTGAGTTTCAGAGTTGCGCAGGAGTCCATCCATTCAGTTTTAACAGATGACAAGCACCTGGCGAAGTGTGCCAAGGACAATGACAGGCTGTGGGATATGAAGGTGGTAGAGTAAAGATATTAGATAAAGGTACAAAAGAAGGAGAAATGGAGGAGAGTGGAGGAGAAAGCCCAGAAAAGGGCTAAGCAAGAGGCTGAGCAATGATGTGTGGAGGCAGAGGTGGCAGCCCGGAAAAGGATAAGTTCACCGATGTGTGGACAAACAAGGCTAATGGACTACAGACAAAGTGAGTAGCAAGAGAACAAGGCTCTAGCAAGGGAAAGGGGTGAGTAGAGCCAGTGCTAGTATGCCAGAGGTGTGAGGACCAGGGGCTGGACTACACTCTCAGTCCAGGAAAGTCAACAGTGTGTGTGGAGTGCCACAATGTGAAGGTGAGATATGAACAGCCTAGCCAAGAGAGGACAGGGCTAGCAAGAAAATGGAAGTGGCATGTGGAGAAGGTGAAGCGACCTTGGAAAAAGACGAGATCCAAGGAGGATGTGGTAAAGAGGGCAACAGAGTTGATGAAGTGCACCTGGATTATTATGGCAGCAATCTGGGACTACCAGGATGTGATCAAGGGGTGACTCAATCGTCTCATAATCCGGGTATCTCAACTGGTGGACCTCAAGACAAGTAAGGTCTACCCAAATGATGAGTGCAAGGAGGATGAGGAAGATGGGGAGAAAGATAAGGAAGACAAGATTGGAGTGGCAGAGATAGAGGCTTTGGCAATGGAGGAAAGAGAAGCTAGAAGAGCAGAGTTGGCACAGATGATGGCGGAGGATGGAGAAGGGGAAAAGGACGAAAAGGGTGAGGATGGGGACATGTAGTAAATAGTTTTGCGAATGTTAACTTTTGACAGGTCAAGCAGAGTAAGATCTGGGCTTTTCCACATACCAGAGATGAAAGTCCATGACAAGCTCTGAAGTGTGACCTAGTTCAGTTGCAAGTAACCACAAAGTTTCTTTATCTGTTCTTTCATATCTGGACCACCACACCAATACAGGAGTTTGCAGTTTTGTCGCCTTCAATTTATCTTTGAGTCAAGGATTTCTGATATCTTATATTTTGGTTTGCTATCAACCTCAACTGGAGATGGAGGTGATTGCATGTGATTTAGAATGGTATTAGGGGTTGCAGGCTCTAGTTGAGAAACATGTAAGACTGGATACACAGACTTTATGTTCTCCAGAAGTCGGTGAGTGAATGAAACAGTGCCAGCTTGAGCTATGATTTCATAAGGATTGGGATTCTTTTCAGAGAGTTTCTTAGAGGGGTGCATGAAGTGGAAGTATTTTGCTTTGACAAAGACCTGACTATCAACTTTGAAGTCTGGTGCCAGAGTTTGCTTGGCATCTGCAGGTCCTTGATATCATTGCTGAGCTAGGGCTATTTCATCATGAAGGAGGCTGTGGAGGGAGTCAAGGTCAATGGAGTATTCTTGGGCTCAGGTGGAGATGAGGTTGTGTTCCAGATGGACAGAGATGTTCAGATGATAACCTTTATTGGCAAAGAATGGGAAGACATCGGTGGTAGTGTTCGAAGCATTGTTGTAGGTGAACTTCGCAAGGGGCAGGAGTTTGAACCAGTTGTCTTGCTGGTAGTTGCAATAGATCCGAAGATACTATTCCAGGGTCTGGTTCATTTACTCTGTTTGTCTGTCACCCTCCAGGTGGTAACCGGAGGTAAAGTAAAGTTGGATATCTAAGGCTTTCCTGAGTGAGTGGAAAAAGTGGGAGACAAACTCTAAGCCTTGATTGGAGGTAATGTGCATGGGAACTCTGTGTTTGGAGAATACATGGAGTAGGAAGAGTTTTGCTAACTCCAGAGATGTCATCTTGTCATCGGTTAGGATGAAGATGCACTGTTTGGATAATTTGTCCATGACAACAAGGATGGTGGTATATCCGGAGGATGGAGGGAGTTGTTTAATGAAGTCCATGGAGATTGAATTCCATGGCTTCTCCAGAATAGAAAGTTATTTCAGGAGCCCATGGGGCTTATGTCTGGAGACTTTAGCACATGTGCAGGCTGTACAGGAGGAAACATAGTCTTTGACAAAGATCTGGATGCCTGGCCCTGTGTATTCATGGTGGATGAACTCTAAGGTCCAGTTTTGTCTGAAGTGTCTAGAGAGTGAATGGTCATGTTTGTACCAGAGAACTTGGAGGCAGAGGTCGTCTGTGTCCAGGACATAGATGTGATTGTCTAAATGGAGGAAGTCTTTGGAGTCTATGATTCAGTGGGAGTTGAAGGATTTGGAGTTGAACATGTGGGTGAATGCTAAAGGATCAAAGAGAAGCACAAACAGGATGTTTCTATAAAGGGACTCAATGTCGAATAGCACACTGGCCCAGAGGACTGGTGTTGCTAAAATCATTGCCCTAAGGGACAATATGAGCTATTCTTGGGTAAATATAGGTCAGAAATTCTGGGGATTTACGAGCGCATAGTCTGTATCCCCCTCTTTGGGATAGATGTCCCAGCGTCTAGTGAGGGAGTCAGGTTTTGCACCCAGGCATCCAGGGCAGAAGTGAATAACTATATTGAACTACAAGAGGAACTTCAACTACCAGGCTTGTCGCTGGGTCAGGAGTTTGATGGTTGCAAAGTATTTCAAGTTCTTGTGGTCTGTGATGACATCAATCGGAGTACTGGAGCCTTCAAGGTAATGCCACCAAGTTTGGAAGGACTCATAGATGGCAAGCAATTCCTTGTCATGGATGTCATAGTTGAGTTCTAGAGCAGAAAGAATATGGGAGTAGAAAGCTATGGGGTGAATTTCATCATCCAGACATCGGATGGAGAGAATGCTGGTGATGGCATAGTCAGAGGTGTCTGTCTCAACAATCATAGGGGAGTCAGGGATCCAATGGGATAGAATGGGGGCAGAGGTGAAAGCATCCTTAAGGTGCTGGAAAGTGAAGTGACAGGTATCATTGAAATTCCATGGGGTACCCTTTCAGGTGAGACAGGTGAGCAGAATGACAAGTCCAGAGTGATTAACAATGAATCTCCAGTAGAAATTAGCAAATCTGAGGAAAGACTGTATATCTCCAACCTTTTGGGATTCAGGCCAATCAACAATGGACTTCACCTTTTCTAGGAACATGGAAAGTCTAGTCAAAAAGAGTTGATATCTAAGATACTTGATAAAGTTGGTGTGGAATTCACATTTTTTGGGTTTGGCATAAAGTCCATGTTTGCAGAGATACTGAAGTACTTCCCAGACATGCTCTTCATGCTTTGCATGGTCTTTGGAGAAGATGAGGATATTGTCCAAATAGATAATAATGGAGATGTTGAGGAGATCTACAAAGATGAAGTCGATGAATCGCTAGAAAGCTGCAGGGGCATTGGTGAGACCAAATGGCATGACAAGCCATTTGAACAATCCATAGCGCATCCAGAAGAATGTTTTCTACTCATCTCTGGCAGTGATGTGGACTAGGTAGTATGCATGCCGGAGATTGAGCTTGATATAAATCTGAGTGCAGCTTGGAGCATCTAGGAGGTCAGAGATGTAGGAAAATGGGTAGCGATCCTTCTTCATGATCTTGTTGAGTTTGCAGAAATCTACACAAAGGCAGAGTGAATCATCCTTCTTGTGAACGAAGAGTACTAGGGTGGCATGAGCAGAGTTGAATGGGTGGATGAATCCCATGGAGAGGTGTTCGTCAAGAAACACTTAGAGGGACTCGAGTTCAGATGTGGAGAGGGAATAGGTAGTTCCTATTGATGGAGATGCTCCTTCTTCCAATTTGATCTTCAGGTCAAATTCACAGTGTGGGGCAAGCTTGGATGCCTTGCCCTTGCTGAATACATCTGCAAAATTGTGATACTCCAGAGAGACTCATGAGAGATTGACTAGATCAGAGTTGACAGAAATGAAGTGAAGATTGCTCTCCTGAGGGTGAAGTGACAGAGTGAACTGTATGGAGTCCCCAAGACAACAGGTGAGTATGAAGGCAGGTGCACTAATGAGTGCAATAGATGTTGCCTTGCAGTCATAGGTACATGGTGAATCGGGGTTAGAGTCAGCTGGAAGAATGAGTTCCGAGGGCTGCAAAGTTGAGCTTGGGTTTGCTAGCATGGGGTGCTTGGATGCTCAGAATGAGATACTGCTCATAACCCAATCAATCAATGGATTGTAGTGGGTGAGCCAGTTGTGTCCTAGAACAATAGAATAAGAACCATCTAGCGGAGTAACATAAAATGTTGTTGGAGTGATATCACTGGTCAAAAAATAGATAGAAAGATCAATGGCTTGAGTCACAAAGGAATTTGAGATGCCATCGAACAAACAAAGGGATAGCGGAGGGATGGAGTAGGCTGAAAGTTCATTTTTCTTCACAAATGTTAAATCTATAAAGGAATTGGAGGAGCTGGAGTCTATTAATGTGAGGAAAGGAGGGATGTTCTGGGAGACTAGGAAAACGGAGGGTAGAAGTAATTTCAGAGTTGAGAGAGTGGATGTGTTGAGTTGGATTTCCTTGAATGCATGGGAGGAGACAATGCAACCTCCAGTCCATGCAGAGTCACAGAGGTCATGGACTATTTTTTTGCCTTGGTAAAGACCTCCAGTTTGGTTTCCAGAGTTTCAGTCATGGCAATGTGGCCTTTGGTTGAGTAGAAGGAAGACTTTGGGCATTCCTTAGCCTTGTGTCCTGCTTGGCTACAGAACATGCAGAGGTTGCCATCAAAGCAGTGCTTGTGTTCAGCTGCAGTGAGCTTACCATCTGTCATATCCCGGGCTTCAAAAGCCAACTTTGGACATTTCTGGACGAATACCGATATAACTCTGGACTATTTCCTGTCTTCTGCTTTGTTCATTTCTTCTAAACTTACATTAGTAAATTCCTCTGACTTCCGTCTTCCATTCCCATTCTTCTGGACTACTCATACTCCCTTACGCTTCATTCTTTGGTTTTAGAGCTACTCCAATGTCATTGCTCACTCAGAGCATGATTCTGAGGCTCCAACTCAGTAGAGCCAACACTTGACACTTCTGGTACATACTTCATTCCAACTCTGGACTTAGTCATCCAGTTTTCCCTCTATATATAAACTTTGTAGTCTACTGTCTGTAGACCTCAGTTCGAATATCAACATAGACTATCAACATTGACAACCAACTCCTGATTCTCTCCCTGTGACCCCTTCTGAGGGCTTGATATCCTCTCTTTGACCTCTGACCCTATAACCTCTGACCTTCTGACCTCCGGCCCTTTGATCTCTGATCTCTAACCTTCAACTCTTTTGCCTGAAATCACGAGGCTCGATTCCATTGCAAGGGTGCACCACATAAGGTAAGGCCAATGCCCTGCTTGCCTCAACTCTGGAGTCTGTCCATTTAGTCTTAACACTATTCCCTTGAGGTATGACTGGGCAAATGTGACCTTGGCACAGTTGGAGACAAAGGCTTTTGGATGGTTTTGGAAGTTTAGCTTGCATTGGACTAAGAAAACCCAGAGTTTGCAGGGATCTGTTTTGTCAAACTGGTCCAGTTCCCAGACTTTTGTCCATTATAAGGGTTTAGAGGATTTCTTTCTTGAAAAGCGGGCGAGGACCCAGATAGCACTTGCTAGGTCAGCAAGCGTGTCTCATGGGATGTGTTCTTCTTCATCAGATGAATCAGAGTCAAGGTCATCTGCTAGAAGGTTGGAGTCACTAGGGAAATCATCTCCGGGTCCATCCAGATCTACTGGATTGACATGAATGCTAGGAGTATGAAAGCTAGGGAGATTAACAGGGTCGCTGATGTCTGTGAGCTCTTCAATGTGTACTCTGGGTAAAGGGAATTGTGGAGGCCAGTGTGCTTGAGACACAGACAGAATATGCTGATGAGCAGAGAAGCTAAGAAACTGTTCGACAAGGTCAGGGGCATAATGGTTGTTGCTTAAGGCATTGAGAGGGTTCTTGATAGCCCTTGCATGTGACCATGTCATGTGAATCAACATGGTTGGGGATTCTAATGCAAGTGTCAGTTCAAATATACTATTAAGACTGGACTGACTAAGTCCTGCACAACTCTGGAACTCTAGAGTTGAGGCGAATGGGGTATTGGCTTCACCTTATGTAATGTGCTCTTGTAACAGAATCATGCTCTAGGATTTCAGGTGGAGAGTCAGAGGTCTGAGGTCTGGGGTCCAGAGGTCTGAGGTCTGGGGTCCAGAGGTCTGAGGTCTGGAGATCTGAGGTCCAGAGGTCTAAGGGTTAGAGGTCTGAGGGTCATAGGGAGAAGAAAGGGCATCAAGCTCTCAATGAAAGTCATAGAAGAACAAGAGGGAAATAGACTCAGTCATCTATGTTGATATTTGAACTGAGGTCTACAGGCAGTAAACTACAGTGTTTTATATACAGGGGGAGAGCTAGATGACTAACTCCAGAGTTGAAGTAAAGTAAGTACTAGAAGTGTCAAGTGTTGGCTCTACTGAGTCAGAGCCTTAGGATCATGCTCTGAGTGAGCAATGACATCAGAGTAGTTCTAATACCAAAGGATGAAGCATAAAGAAGTATGAGTAGTCTGGAAGAATGGGAACGGAGGCAAATGAAAGATGGAAGTCAGAGGAATTTACTAATGTAAGTCTGGAAGAAATGAATGAAGCAGAAGATAGGAAATAGTCCAGAGTTATACTGGTGTTTGTCTAGAAGATCTGGATTTTGAAACCCAGGATATGACATGTTAATACTGAAGGATAAAACATAACAAAGTATAAGTAATATGGGAAAATGGAAAAGGAGGCAAATGAGAAATGGAAGTCATAGAAATTTACTAATGTCAATCTAGGCAAAGTAAACAAGAGAGGAATGTGGGAAAGATTTTGAAGTTATACCTGGAGAATCTGGAGTTAGCCTTTGAGACCCAGAATATAATAGTCTCAAAGGCCAACTCTAGATTCTCTAGATTAATTCCTACATTCCTCTCTTGTTTACTTTCCCTAGACTTATATTAGTAAGTTCCCTTGACTTCCATTTTCTATTGTTTCCATTTCTGTTCCCCTATGCTACTCATACTTTATTATATTTTGTTCTCTGGTAGTAACATTACTCTAATGTTAGTGCTCACTAGAAGCATAATCCTGAGGCTCTGACTTAGTAGAGCCTATACTTGATACTTTCAATACATATTTCATTCCAACTTTATACTTAGTCATCTAGTTTTCCCTCCATATTGTCATATCCCAGATCTCAAAGGCCAACTTCAGATACTCCAGGCATAACTCTGGAATCTTTCCTGCATTCCTCTCTTATTCACTTTACCTGGACTGACATTAGTAAATTTCTATAACTCTTGTTTCTCATTTGTTTCTATTCCTATTTTCCTATACTACTCATACTCCCTTACACTTCATCCTTCAGTATCAACACTACTCCAATGTTAGTGCTCACCCCAAGTAGGATCCTAAGGCTTTAACTTAGTAGGGCCAATACTTGACACTTTCAGTACATACTTCATTTTGACTCCAGACCTAGTCATCTAGTTTTTCATGGGTATTATAGTTAAGTTCTGGAGTAGAAAGGCTATGGGAGTAAAAGGCTATGGGGTAGACTTCATCATCTAGACATCAGATGAAAAGAATGCCAGTGATGGTGTAGTCAGAGGCATCTATCTTGATAATCAAAGGGAAGTTAGAGATCCAATAGAAATAGAGATAAAAGCATTCTTAAGGCACTAGAAAGCAGAGTAATAGATATTATTAAAATTCCATGGAGTACCCTTTTAGGTGAGATAGGTGAGTGAAACAACAAGTCCAGAGTAGTTGGCAATAAATCTCCAGTAGAAATTAGTAAATCTAAGGAAAGACTATATATCTCAGATCTTCTGTGGTTTGGGCCAATTAACAATGGCCTTTACCTTTTCTAGGGATATGGAAAGTCCAGTTAGAAAGAGTTGGTATCCAAGATACTTGATGAAGTCAGTATGGAATTTACATTTCTCAGGCTTGATATTAAGTTTTTTAAGATGTTGAAATACTTCCCAGATATGCTCTTCATGCTTCATGCAGTCTTCAGAGAAGATGAGAATATTGTCTGGATAGATAATGATAGAGATGTTGAGAAGATCTACAAAGATGGAGTTGATAAACTGCTAGAAAGCCACAGGAGCATTGATAAGACTGAATATCATGACAAGCCATTTAAATGATCTATAGCATGTCTGAAAGAATGTTTTTCACTTATCTCTAGTAGCAACGTGAACTAGATGGTATATATGCCAGAGATTGAGCTTGGTGTAAATCCAAGTGTTTCTTGAGTGTCTAGAAGGTCTGAGATGTGGGGAGGTAAGTAGTAATTCTTCTTTGTGATCTTGTTAAGTCCATGAAAACCTATTCAAAGATGGAGTAAACTATCCTTCTTGTGAACAAAGAGTACCAGAGTGGCATGAGTAGAGTTAGATAGGTAAATGAATCCCATGAAGAGGTATTCACCAAGGAATACTTGGAAGGACTCTGTTAAGACTGAACAGATGGACTCCTGTGCAACTCTGGAACTCTAGAGTTGGTCTGATAGGGCATTGACTTCACCTTATGTGGTGTACCCTTGCAAAGGAATCATGCCCTGGGATTTCAAACAGGGATTGAAGGTCAGAGGTCAGAGGGCCAGAGATAAAAGGGTCAAAGGTCAGAGGAAAGAGGACATCAAGCCCTCAATGGAGGTCACAGGAGAATGAGAGAAAGGTGGAGTCATCAAACTCAGTTGTCTATGTCAATATTCAAACTAAGATCTACAGACAGTTAACTATAGAGTTTATATATGGAGGGAAAACCAGATGACTAAGTCTAGAGTTGGAATAAAGTATGTACTAGAAGTGTTAAGTGTTGGCTCTACTGAGTTGAAGTCTCAGGATCATGCTTCAAGTGAGAACTGACATTGGAATTATGTTAAAGCTGAAGGATGAAGCATAAGAAAGTATGAGTAGTTTGGAAGAATGGGAATGGAGGCAAATAAGAAATGGGAGTCATAGGAATTTACTAATGTCAGTCCAGGTAAAGTGAACAAGAGAGAAATGTGGAAAGGAGTCTGGAGATATGCCAGAGTATGTCTAGAGTGTCCAGAGTTGGCCTTTGAGGCCCAGATATAACAGACTTGAGTTCAGATGTGGATAGAAATAGATAGTACCTATTGGTGGAGATGCTTCTTCTTCCAATTCAATCTTTAGGTTGAATTCATGGTGTAGGGCAAGCTTGGATGCCTTTCCCTTGCTAAAAACATCTGTGAAATCATGGTACTCTAGGGGAACTCTGGAGAGATTTTCTGAATTAGAGTTGATAGAAATGAAGTGGAGATTACTCTCCTGAGGGTAGAGTAATAGAGTGAACTGCACTGAGCCCTCAAGACAACAGGCAGGTGCAAAGACAGAAGCACTAATAAGTACAATAGATGGTATCTTGTGGTCACAGATATGTGATAAATTGGGATCAGAGTTAGCTGGAGGAATGAGTTCTGAGAGCTGTGGAGTTGAGCTTGGGTTTGCTGGCAAGAGATGCTTGGATGCTTAGAATGAGATACTACTTGTAACCCAATTAATCAATGGATTGTAGTGGGTGAGCTAGTTATGCCCTAGAACAATAGAACAAGAGCCATCTAGTAGAGTGACATAAAATGTCGTTGGAGTGATATTACTGGTTAAAAAACAAATGGAGAGGTTGATGGCTTGGGTAACAGAGAAGTTTGAGGTGCCATCAAACAAATGGAGAAAAAGTAGAGGGATGGAATAGGCTAAAAGTTTATTCTTCTTTACAAATGTCAAATCTATAAAGAGATCAGAGAAGCCAGAGTCTATTTATGTGGGAAAAGAAGGGATGTTCTAAAAGACTAGGGAGATGGAGGGTAGAAGTGATTTTGGATTTGAGAGAGTGAACATGTTGAGTTAGATCTCCTTGGGTACATAGAAAGAGACAATGCAACCTTCTGTCTATGGAAAGTCATAGGGATTGTGAACTATTTTTTTACCTTAGTGAAGGCCTCTGGTTTGGTTTCTGAAGTTTTGGTTTTGGTGATATAGCCTTTGGTTAAATGGAAGAAAGACTTTGGGCATTCCTTAGCCTTGTGTCCTGCTTGGCTGCAGAACATGTAGAGATTGCTGTTGAAATAGCACTTGCATTTGGCTATAGTGAGCTTACCATCCTTCCCAAGCTTGGATAACAAGTCTAGTTTAGAAGAAGTAGAGACTTTGGAGTTGTTGAAAGTGCTGGTAGACTTTCCTTAGAACTCCTTGGAGGAGCTGGCAGATGATGTGTGAGTTTTGTTGGATATTTTGGAGATATTGTAAAAAGGCTTTGTCTAGTAATTAATCTCAAACGTATGCTCCCAATAGTATGTGTTGATGGTATGGGTGAGTTGGCAGAGTTCAGAGAGTATGGGTGAGTTGCTGACTTGTGAGATTTCATCTTTGATGCAATCCAGAAGGCCATTGTAGAAATGGTGCCAGAGAGTACCTTCTCCATAGCCCCAGACTTGGGAAGCTATCCTGTTAAATCTCACCATATATCTATTAATCCTTTGATCATCCTTCATTATCAAGTGATCTAGTTGGTACTCTGTATCTCTGATGGGATTGTGCAATTTGAAGTTGATAAGTTGGTCTATAACTCCAGGACAAACTCCCTAAAATCATCCATCCAAATGGAATGGAGTGCAGGGTCTTTTATCTAGAAAAGGTTTGGTTGGAACCATTCCAGCATTATTCCCTTTAGGTATAACTAGGTGAATGTGACCTTGGTACAAAGGCTATTAGACAATTTTGAAAGTTTAGCTTGCATTAGACTAGGAAAACCTAAAGTTTGTGAAAATCTGTTCTATCAAACTGGTCTAGTTCCTAGACTTTTGTCCATTGCAAGAGTTCTAAGGTTTTTTTTTTTGAAAACCAGGCAAGGACCTGGATAGTGCTTGCTAGGTTAGCAAGCATGTCTTATGGGATGTATTTTTCTTTATCAGATAAATTAGGGTTAAGATTATCTGCTAGGAGGTCAGAGTCACTGGGGAGATTGTCTCTGGGTCTGTCTGGGTCTACCAGATTGACATGGATGCTAGAAGTATAAAAGCTAGAGAGGTGAGTAGGGTCACCAATGTCTATGAGCTCTTTAATATATACTCTAGATGAAGGGAATTGTAAAGATGGGTGCACTTGAGATGCAGATGGAGTATGTTGATGAGCAGAGAAGCCAAGAAACAGTTCAATGAGATTGGGGCCTTGGTGGCTACTGGCTAAGGTATTAAAAGGGTTGTCAATTGCCCTTGCACACAATCATGTTATATGAATCAACATGATTGGGAATTCCAATGCAAGTGCAAGTTTAAATATACTATTAAGATTGAACAGATAAACTCCTATATAACTCCAGAACTCTAGAGTTGGTATGAGTAGGGCATTGGCTTTACCTTATGTGATATACCCTTGTAAAGAAATCATGCCCTGGAATTTCAGGTAAAGGGCTGGAGGTTGGAAAACCAAAGGTCTAAGGGTTGGAGATCTAAGGGTCAAAGATCTAAGAGTCAAAGGTCTAAGAAGGGAGGGAATCAAGCCCTCAATAGAAATTATAGGAGAATGGGAGGGAAGTTGAAGTCATCAAACTTGGTTATCTAATATTTAAACTAAGATCTAAAGACTGTTAACTACAAAGTTTATATATGGAGGGAAAACTGGATGACTAAGTCTGGAGTTGAAATGAAATATGTACTAGCAGTGTCAAGTGTTTGCTCTACTGAGTCAGAGCTTCAGGATCATGCTCCAAGTAAGCACTGACATTGAAACAGTATTAATACCAAAGGACAAAGTATAAGTAGTATAGAAGAATGGGAATAGAGGCAAATGAGAAAAGAAAGTTACTAATATTAGTCTAGGTAAAGTGAACAAAAGAGAACTGCAAAAAAGAGTCTAGAGTTATGCCTAGAGGATCTAGAGTTGGCCTTTGAGGTCTAGGATATGATAGATATATATTTAAGCCCTGCAGTTCCCCTATATAAACCTTACATTTTATCTATACAAATATATATAGTTTTCTTGTCACTTATCATCTCTCATGATTCTAACAAGGTTGTGCCATTATACTATCCCTGGGAGACTACTTATTCTCCTCATCCCCAATTATAGTCAATGCCCCCAGTGCTTTTCTTGAGTAATTAAAATGGCACCTCTTTGTGGGTATCCCACTTGAGGCACAACTCTAGACACAGACCTAGTGCATAACAGTAGTCATGTTTGAGGGAGACTTTGATATGAAAGATACTTGCATAACCCAATAGGGAAGTTGTGAAAGGAAAAGACAAGAGAGTGGCAGAAATCTGGGAAAACATAGAGGTAATGTTTAAAGAACAATGGTCCATTGTCAAAGTGCTATCATATCCTAGATCTTAAAGGCCAACTCCAGATCCTTTGAATAGACCCCAGTATAACTCTAGACTCTTTTCTGTTTTTTTCTCTTGTTCACTTTGCTTGGACTGACATTAGTAAATTCCTATGACCTCTGTTTCTCATTTGTCTCTATTCCATATTCTCATACTACTTATACTTCCTTATGTTTTATTTTTTAGTATTGATATCACTTCAATGACAGTACTTACTAGAAGCATAATTCTAAGGCTTTGACTCAGCAGAGCCAACACTTAACATATACTTCATTTTGACTTTGGACTTAGTCATTTGGTTTTCCCTCTATATATAAACTCTATAGTTAACTGTCTATAGATCTCAGTTTAAATATTGACTAACTTTGACAACTTCAACTTTTCTCTCATTCTCCCATGATCTCTATAAGAACTTGATACTCTCTTTCCTCTAATCTCTGACTATATGGCTTGACATCCTCATCTTAGACCTTAGGCTCTTAGATCTTAGACCCTTAAATCTATTAAGACTAAATGAACAGACTCCTATGCAACTCTGGGACTCTGGAGTTGAGATGAATGAGATGTTAGCTTCATCTTATATAGTGTGCCCTTGTAAAGAAATTATACCCCAGAATTTCAGGTGGAGAGTCAGAGATTGGAGAACCAGAGGTTTAAGAGTCAAAGATCTGAGGGTCAAAGGTCTAAGAGTTAAAGATCTAAGGATTGAAGGTCTAAGGGTCAAAGGTTTAAGAGTAGGAGATCTAAGGGTTAGAGATCTGAGGGCTAGTGTTAAGAGTGAATGGATGGACTCCTGCACAACTCTGGAACTCCAGAGTTGAGGTAAGTGGGGTATTGGCTTCACCTTATGTGGTACGCCCTTGCAATAGAATTGAGCCCCGGGATTTTGGGCAGAAGGGTCAGAGGTCAGAGGGCTGGAGGTCAGAAGGTCAAAGGTCAGAGGGTCAGAGGTCAAAGAGAGGATGTCAAGCCCTCAGAAGGGGTCACAGGGAGAGGATCAGGAGTTGGTCGTCAATGTTAATAGTCTATGTTGATATTCGAACTGAGGTCTACAGACAATAAACTACAGAGTTTATATACAAAGGGAAAACTGGATGACTAAGTCCAGAGTTGGAGTGAAGTATGTACCGGAAGTGTCAAGTGTTGGCTCTACTGAGTTGGAGTCTCAGGATCATGCTCTGAGTGAGCAATGATATTGGAGTAGTTCTAATACCAAAGGGTGAAGCGTAAGGGAGTATAAGTAGTCTGGAAGAACAGGAATGGAGGCAAATGGAAAACGGAAGTCATAGAAATTTACTAATGTAAGTCTGGAAGAAATGAATGGAGCGAAAGATAAAAATTAGTCCGGAGTTATACTGGTATTTGCCCAGAAGGTCTGGAGTTGGCTTTTGAAGCCCAGTATATGACAGCTGGAGATTTAAGGGTCAGAGGTCTGAGGGTCAGAGATCTAAGAATTGGAGATCTAAGAGTGAGAGGTTTGAGAGTTAGAGATCTAAAAGAGAGAGAAAGCATTAAGCTCTAATAGAGATCATAAAAGAATATAAGGGAAGATGGGGTTGACACTATTGATTTGTCTATATCATCTATGTTAATATTTGAACTAAGATATACAGATAGTTAACTATGAAGTTTATATAGAGAGAGAAAACTAGATAACTAAGTCTGAAGTCTATTAAGACTGGACTGACTAAGTCCTACACAACTCTGCAATGTTATAGTCCTTTTTCTTCATCATAACCTCTTCTTGATCCTTGTAGAACACATGGGCCCATTTCCCATCACTTTTTATCATGTCAAACCACTTCTCCTTCTTCTGTCTTCCTTGTCCTTTGCTCTTTCCTTATTTTCTTGTTTCTCGCTCCATTCCTCTGGCACATCTTACTCTTTTATTAATTGACTTCATTGACCACTTGATATCTGAACTGCCAGACACTATATTTCCCACTTGTTATGCCATGATTGTTCACTTAGTCAGTTATCTCTGGAGTATTCTATTTAAACTTACTTTTACTGCTTCTATAACCTCATGATTGATCTATGCAAATATACATAGCCTTCTTGTCATTCTCGTCTGAGTGTTCTCTTGACACCCTCGATAGAACCTCATCCCACTAAGAAGAGAATATACCTTCTAACACCTTTATTACCAACCCCTGTCCCCTAGTTCTTCTTGAGTAACTAAGACTGTGTCTCTTCATGAGTGCCCCACTCAAGTCAAAATCCCAGTTAACCCAGGTCAAGCATAACAAAAGACGAATTATCTTGTTCTTCCTCCTATTACGAAGTAGGAGATACCCACAGTAAACCACCATGTTGTTCACCATACCCAGAACTCCCTCACCCATTGACACTGACAAAGAAACACCCACCATCCCCAGTAACCCCCTAATCACCCCATCGACCTCTAGCCTGTGGACCAACCTCTACACACTCAGCTCCCCTGTATTCCTTAAAAGATACCTAGCAATCACCCCTGCTGGAACATCCATCCCCATTGTCACACAGCCCTCACCAGTTCCCATGGCAACCCCAACCTCCAAACCCACAGAGTTACGAGTGATTCTCCCTCTCTCCTTTAAAGGGAGCACAGAATCCACCAATCAATGGCAATTAGCCATGGAAATACACTTCAAGGTAAACCCTGAGATCTACAACACTAATAACAAGAAGGTAGCCACCTTCTTAGGCTGCATGGAAGGTCTCCAACCCAGAGCCTTTGCTGAAACTTGATATCACAGGGTACTCAACCCCCTATGTACCCCCACAGATCACACCATCAAGAAGGTAATGGAGGACTTCTCCAAGAACTTCTACCCCTATGACCAATAAGCCAAGGCCTACTCTAAACTAGGGTGACTTTGACAGGCAATCAAAATCCATAAAGACTCTCAGAAGCCGAACAGTTTCTAACCCTTCATCACTGAGTTTAAAACCTTGATGGCCATTGCTGATGTCAAGGATGAGAAGATCCTCACTGACAAGTTCTTGAGAGGACTTAACAACCACCTGGTCACTAATATCCTGTCCATGCCCAGTGTCCCCACCACCATTGTAGAAATGATCACCAGAGCAAAAGCTTTCTATACTCATATACTTTAGGGAATGGGGATCATGGAATTGGAAACCCCTTATGTCGCCCAGGTCACCAGATTTAGACCTCACCTCCCTAGCACTACAAAGGACCCAAATACTGTGGAGGTAGACTCGGTCATTCTAAAGAAACTCATCCCCAAGGAACAAGCAAAATGCATGGCCAAGGGACTTTGCTTCCAATGCAGATGCACTGGCCATAGTGTCAAGGATTGCAAAGGTTCCTTCACATACCCATCGACCAAAATTCAAGCTCTCATGACCACCACTCCTTCTCCCAAATCCCCCATGACTAGCCCTCCTTCCGACCTACAGCACTACATGGCCTCCCTTATAGCCAAGGGAAATTCACAGATCGCAATCCTGGACATTCTCAAGATCTGTTTTGAAGGGTTCGAAGCAGAGATGGTAATCAAAGAAGTGGGAAAAGCTAATTTGGATTTTTAGAAGGGAGGAATGCTATGATGTCATCTCTCCATATAAATACGGTACTACTGGGACTGAGAAACAAATGAACTCTCCAATTTCCTATCTCTGTTTATCACCATAACCAAAGTGTCAATACCCTGGTTCTTATCAACAGCAGAGCCACAGGTAACTTCATTGATCAATCTCTAATGTGTCACTTCTATCCCCCTCTTCATTGCCTTCCCCAACCCATATTAGCTATCAATGTGGATGAATCCTCCAATAACAAGGGAACTATCTACTGGGCAACCAAACTTGACCTCAGATTTCAAGGCCTGACCCAATGTGAGAAACTCTATGTAGTAAACCTAGGCCACCCTCATATTATTCTAGGAACTCCATGGCTCGCCAAATATAACCCCCATATTGACTAGGTTCATCATATGCTTACCCTCCCCAGCAATATCCCTCTCAATAATCTCAAAACCATTCCTTAACACCTTTCTGACTGGTTCATTCCCAAATCATCTACTCTCAAAGTAAACAAGCTCACAATCTCCATAGACATTGCTTAGAAGGCACTGCCACCCGAAACCCTACTCTCTAAATGGTGCCAATCCTTCAGGAATGTCTTCGAGGAACATACCCATAACCAACTTCCCCCATATTGCTTCTTTGATCACAAGATCAATCTTAGAGATGACTTTGTCCCTAAGGTAGCCAAAATCTATCCATTGAACTCTAAGAAACAGATCACTCTCAAGGAGTTTATTGATGAACACCTTAAGACCAGATGCACAGTACTATCAACATCCCCTCAAGCCTCCCTCTTCTTCTTCATATCCAAGAAGGATGGCTTGCTTTGCCCCTGCCAAGACTACCACTACCTCAATTCTTTTACCATTCATAATGCCTATTCTGTTAAAACTGGACTGACAAAGTCCTGTGCAACTCCAGAACTCCGAAGTTGAGGCAAACGGGGCATTGGCTTTACCTTATGTGGTATGCCCTTGCAACAAAATCATGCCCCAGGATTTCAGGCAGAGGGTTAGAGGTCAGAGGTTGAAGGTCCAGTGTCTGGAGGTCTGAGGTCCAGAGGTCTGAGGGTTAGAGGTCTGAGAGTTGGAGGTCTGAGGGTTGGAGGTCTGAGAGTTGGAGGTCTGAGGGTTGGAGGTCTGAGAGTTGGAGGTCTGAGGGTTGGAGGTCTGAGGGTTGAAGGTCTAAGGGTTGGAGGTCTGAGGGTTGGAGGTCTGAGGGTTAGAGATCTAAGGATCATAGGGAGAAGAGAGAGCATCAAGCCCTCAATAAAGGTCACAGAAGAACAAGAGGGAGATTGACTTAGTTGTCTATGTTGATAGTCTATGTTGATATTCAAACTGAGGTCTACAGGCAGTAAACTATAGTATTTTATATACAGGGAGAGAGCTAGATGACTAACTCCAGAGTTGGAGTAAAGTAAGTACCAGAAATGTCAAGTGTTGACTCTACTGAGTTGGAGCCTCAGGATCATGCTCTGAGTGAGCAATGGCATCAAAGTAGTTCTAATACCGAAGGATGAAGCAAAAGGAAGTATAAGTAGTCTGAAAGAACAAGAACAGAGGCAAATGGAAGACAAAAGTCAGAGGAATTTACTAATGTAAGTCCGGAAGAAATGGATGGAGCAGAAGACAGGAAATAGTCTGGAGTTATACTGGTATTTGTCTGGAAGGTCCAGAGTTGGCTTTTAAAGCCCGGGATATGACATATCCCCTCTCCCTGGTTAACACCCTTGTTGAACACATGCAACATTCCACTATATTCACCAAGTTTAATGTTCATTGGGGTTATAATAACATACGGATTAAACCCGAGGACCAGTGGAATGCAGTCTTCATCACCCCACTTAGTCTTTTTGAACCTATTATAATGTTTTTCAGCTTTTGCAATGCTCCCTCCATGTTCCAGGCCTTCATGAACCACTTCTTCGCTGACATGATCTCCAAAGGCTGGTTGTAAATCTACATGGATGACTTTGGCATTCACTCCTCTAACCTCATAACCCATCACCTCCATACCAAAAGAGTTCTCCAACGATTCTGTGATCTCAATCTCTCACTTAAACTCTCCAAATGTTCTTTTGACATCCCACAGATTGAATTCTTAGGTCTTATCATTGGTTAAGGCTCACTTCAAATGGACCCAATTAAACTGAAGGCCATTCACGACTGGATCCCCCTTCACAATGTCAAAGGAGTTAGATCGTTCATTGGATTTTGTAATTTCTATCGCAAATTCATTTCTAACTTCTCTGATATAGTTGCTCCATTAACCTCACTAACCACTAAAGACATCTCTTGGCACTGGCTCCCTTCCCATCAGCATGCCTTCGACACTCTCAAAATGCATTTTGTTTTCTCCCCTATCTTACAGTTACCTGACCCCCTCAAACCTTTTGTTCTTATGACCAATGCTTTCCTCATAGCAGCTGGTATAGTACTACATCAAGCTGACTCTAATGGCGACCTCCACTCTTGTGCCTACTTCTCCAAGACCTTCCTTCCCACACAATGCAATTACAATATCTATGACTGTGAACTCCTTGTGGTTATTCTTGCCCTGGAGGAATGGAAACATCTACTTTAGGGAACTCCTCACCCTCTCACCATCATGACTGATCACAAGAATCTATCCTTTCTCAAGGACCCATGTAAACTCTCCCACAAATAGGCCAGGTGAAGTCTCTTCCTATAGGATTTTGATATTATCTGGCATATAACCCCAGGTACCCAAATGGCCCCTGCCAACACTCTCTCTCACTGCCACAAGATCGACACCACCCATGACAACCTCGACTATTCCATCCTTCCCACTCCCCAGATCATTGACACCCTTAACCTTGCCCTTGCTAACAAGATTGTGACTTCCTCTTTCTCTGACCCTCTCATCCTTAAAGCCTTATCCAACCTTACTACCAACACTCCTCTATTCCCCAGATCCTCCCTCATTGATTGGCACTTCGACTCTGGCCACTTATTCTTCAAACACCGCCTTTACATTATCCCTGACGCTCGCCATGATCTTGTCTCCTCTCTATATTTCTCCCTTACCTTGGGTCACATGGGGTATTTCCATACCAAAGCCTCCCTTAAAAAAGACTACTGGTGGCCTGGCCTGGCCTCCTTCATCTGCAAATTTGTTCTCAGCTATGCCATCTACCAACAATCCAAACCCAATACCCATCCCACCATCCCCCCTCTCTTCTCACTCTCCTCCTCCACTTCCTGTCCCTTCCAACAGATTTCCATTGATCTTATCTTGGAAATACCCCCGATCCACTCCCTTGATTCAGTTTTGGTTGTGGTTGACCATGGCCTTACAAAGGGGATAATTTTCATCCTGTGTACTAAATCTGCCTCTGCAGCCGACATAGCAGAACTATTCTTGCAACACGTGTTTCCCAGATATGGTCTTCATGACTCCTGCATCTCTGACCAAGGACCACAATTTACATCAGCCTTCGCAAGGGAACTAGCATAACTCCTCCAATATGACCTTTGTTTATCATCTGCTTACCACCCTCAGACAGATAGAGAAATAGAAAGAGTCAACCAAGAACTAGAGGTATACCTATGCATATTCTGCACTAACAACCCAATCAAATGGTTAAGATTCCTTTCCTTTGCTGAATTCCACCACAATTCTGCCATCCACTCAATTACCCATACATTTCCATATTCATTATTTTTAGGATATGAACCAAGAGCATATCCCCCTCTATACCCCAGCACCTTTCTACCTGCCCTCAATGTTCACCTATCCTACCTGGAAGAAGCCCACAAAAAAGCTCTCGCTGTCCATTAATCTACACAATTGATTATGAAGCAGAGAATCTCATCATACTTCAAACCCTGGACCATTGGAGACCAAGTATGGCTAGAGGCCAAGCATTTATGTCTAAAATCCACTTTCTCCAAACTAATCCCCAGGAGATATGGACCCTTTTCCATCATGGAAGTTCTTAGTTCCACCATATATAAACTATGCCTCCCACCCACATGGAAGATTCATGATGTATTCCATGCATCATTACTCACCCCTTTCAGGGAAACAACTGTCCATGGGCCCAACTACCCCAAACCCTCTTCTAATATAATAGAAAATGAGGAGTATGAAGTAGAGAAAATCGTCACCCATCAAGGAACCACCACCCAACAGCAGTACCTCACTGCATGAAAGGGCTATCCACCATCCAAAAATACATGGGAACCAGAAGCAAACCTTACTCATGCCAAGCAAATCCTCATTGCTTACAAAAAGGCCTGCCATCTTTGAAATCCGCCAGTTGCCATGCTCCCACTTCTTATTGCTGCCCTCATATACTCCCTTGCCATCTCTATTGCCTTCACTCTCCTATACCTCTATATTCACCTCAAGTCAAAAGCACTCCCTACTCTACCTTCGCCCATAGTCTCACCCATCTCTTTTTGTTGCCCCACTGCTGCCCATATTGAAAACAATGTTCAACCCCATGTCTAACCCATCCACCCAACCTTTATTTCCAACCTCCACCCATGTTGATTATTCTCCCACCTCTCGTATGTTTCATGCAATGTCTCAACCCATTGATGCTTTGGCTCTACCTACAGAACACCGTCATCTTCTTTTAGCACACATTATCCTTTCTTCTAACATCTTACTTCTCATTGAGGGTGCCATGGAGCTGGAAGGGGATATCCTGTGCCCTGACCTTATTGCCTGTTACCTTTAAACTCATCTTGCTACTGTGGCTATGTCCGTTATTACCCTGGGTGATCAGCCCATCAACATATCCATTGTTTTTTCCCTGCTTCACTCTACTATGACTTACCTTTTGGACATTCTACATGACCAGGGCTTCTCTTATTATGTCCATACCCTGGACCAAACCATATTGATTTTCTATTTCAGACCTCTCTTTCCACAAGCTCCAACAGCTCAAGTATCTGGAATGCACCCAACCCCCTACCCCTACTGTCACTCAACCCATCCCCACTCAATGCTTCCCTAGCCTAGAGCCCATCTGCATTGATATCATACCTGCTCCCATCTGTCTTCTCATTGAATCCCCTAATACCCCCTATAAGAGACCAGGAGGTCGACCTCTCATCCTTGTCTCCCCCACCCATGTCCTACCCCTCATGCCCCACATACCATCCCTGTTGCCACCCCCAACACTATATGTTTTCAGTGCCAAAATCATGGTCACTTACATATCCACTGTCCTTAGTATCGATGCACCTTCTGTTATGAATATGCACCAGGACATTATCACACTCAGTGCCTCTTGATTCAGTGTGACTTCTGTTCCATGTGGGGACATGGAGAACACTACTGCCACTGACACCATTGTGAAATTTGTGACAAGTATGAACATCTCATAGATGACTGTCTCCATCTGCAGCCTTCCCTAGGAATCCCTGACACATCTCTTGACCATGGGGAAAGGGTTTAGCCTACCAGGACTGGAGTCAGGGACTCGAGTGTATGAAGGGGGTAATGTTACAGTTCTTTTTCTTCATCGTAACCTCTTCTTGATCCTCATAGAACACATGGGCCTATTTCTTATCGCTTCTTATCATGTCAAACCACTTCTTCTTCTTTTGTCTCCCTTGTTCTTTGCTCTTTTCTTATTTCCTTGTTTCTCGCTTCACTCCTCCAGCACATCTTACTCTTTTATTGATTGACTTTGTCAACCACTTGATATCTGAACTGCCAGACACTACATTTCCCACTTGTTATGCCATGATTGTTCACTTAGTCAGTTATCTCTGGAGTGTTCTATTTAAACCCACTCTCACCACTCCTATAATCTCATGATTCATCTATGCGAATATATATAGCCTTATTGTCATTCTCGTCTGAGTGTTCTCTTGACACCCTCAATAGAACCTTGTCCCACTGAGAAGGGAATATTCCTTCTAACATCTTCATCACCGACCCCTGTCCCCTAGTTCTTTTTGAGTAACTAAGACGGCATCTCTTTGTAAGTGTCCCACTCAAGTCAAAACCCTAGTCAATCTAGGTCAAGTATAACATGTAACTCCAGAGTTGAGGCAAACAGAATGTTGGCTTTACTTTATGTGATGCACCCTTGCAGTGGAATCATGCCCTGGGATTTTGGGTGGAAAGTCCAAGGTCCAAGGTCCAAGGGTTAGAAGTCTGAGGGTTAGAGGTCTAAGGGTTGAAGAGAGGAAAGAGGGCATCAAGCCCTCAACAGAGGTCATAGGAAAACAAGAGAAAGATAGACTTGGTTATCTATGTTGATATTTGAACTAAGGTCTATAGGCAGTTAACTATAGAGTTTATATATGAAGAGAAAACCGAATGACTAAGTCCAGAGTCAGAATGAAGTATATACCAGAAATGTCAAGTATTGGCTCTACTGAGTCGAAGCCTCAGGATCATGCTTTGAGTAAGCACTAACATCGGAGTTGTGTTAATACTGAAAAGTGAAGTATAAGGAAGTATGAGTAGTCTAGAAGAATGGGAATGGAGGCAAATAAGAAATGGGAGTCATAGAAATTTAGTAATGTTAGTCTGGTCAAAGTGAACAAGAGAAAAATGTAGAAAGGAGTCCAGGGTTATGCCAGAGTGTGTCCAGAGTATCTGGAGTTAACCTTCGAGACCTAGATATGACAAAGTCAAAATAAAGTATGTACTAGAAGTGTTAAGTAATGGCACTACTAAGTTAGAGTCTCAGGATTATGCTCTAAGTAAGCACTAACATTGGAGTAGTGTTAATATGAAAAGATGGAACATAAGGGAGTATAAGTAGTATAGAAAAATGGAAACAGAGGTAAATAAGAAAAGGAAGTTATAGAAATTTACTAATGTCAGTCCAGACAAGATAAACAAGAGAGGAATGCAGGAAAGATTCCAGAGTTATACCAGGGTATGTCTAGAGTACTTGAAGTTAGCCTTTGAGACCTGGGATGTGACAAAACCTTAGACCCTTAGATTTTTGATTCTCAGATCTTCAACTTTTAGATCTTTGACCCTTAGATCTTAAACCCTCAGATCTTAAACCCTTAGATCTCCAACTCTCAAATCTCCAGCCCTTAGATCTCCAACCCTTAGATCTTTAACTCTTTAACCCTTAGTTCTTTAACCTCTAACCTCTAACTCTTTACCCAAAATTCAGGGTATGATTCTATTGCAAGGGCACAAATATAAGGTAAAGCCAATGCTCTGTTTATACCAACTCTAGCATTCCAGAGTTGCATTGGAGTCTATTTATTTAGTCTTAACAGTATATTTGAACTCCCACTTGCATTGGAATCCCTAATCATGTTAATTCACATGACATGGTCACATGCAAGGGCAATTGACAAGGCATTTGACAACCCTTTATATATCTTAGATAGTAGCTGTTATATCCAGGCCTCAAAGGCCAACTTTGGATACTCTAGCATAACTCTAGACCTTTTTCTACATTCCTCTCTTGTTTACTTTGCCTAGACTGACATTAGTAAATTTCTATGACTTCCATTTCTCATTTGTCTCTATTTCCATTCTTCTGTACTACTTATACTTCCTTACACTTTAACCATTAGTATTAACACCACTCTAATGTTAGTGCTTACTGTCATATCCTAGGCTTCAAAAGCCAACTCCAGATCTTCCAGATGAACACTGGTATAACTCCAGACTATTTCCTATCTTTCACTCTGTTCATTTCTTCCAGACTTACATTAGTAAATTCCTCTGACTTTTGTCTTCCATTTGCCTCCATTCCTGTTCTTCTGGACTACTCATACTCCCTTATGCTTCATCCTTCGGTATTAGAACTACTCCAATGTCATTGTTTACTTGGAGCATGATCTTAAGGCTCCAACTCAGTAGAGCCAACACTTGACACTTCTGGTATATACTTTATTCCAACTCTGGACTTAGTCATCTGGTTTTTCCTCTGTATATAAACTCTGTAGTCTACTGCCTGTAGACCTCAGTTCGAATATCGACATAGACTATCAACATTGACGACCAACTCCTGATTCTCTCCCTGTGACCCCTTCTGAGGGCTTAATGTTCTCTCTCCTCTCTCTGACCCTCAGATCTCCGACCCTCAGACCTCTGGATCTTAGACCTCCAGACCTTAGACCTTCAAACCCCAGACCTCCAACCTCCAACCTTCTGCCCGAAATCCTGGGGCACAATTCTGTTGCAAGGGCATACCACATAAGGTGAAGCCAATTCCCTGTTTGCCTTAACTCCAGAGTTCCGGAGTTATGCAGGAGTCCATCTGTTTAGTCTTAACACTTACTTAAAGCATGATCCTGAGGCCCCAACTTAGTAGAGCCAACACTTGATACTTCCAGTACATACTTCATTCTGACTCCAGACTTAGTCATTTGGTTTTTCCTTCATATATAAACTTCATAGTTAACTGCCTATAGACCTCAGTTCAAATATCAACCAAGTTTAACAACTCTAACTTTCCTCTTGTTTTCTTGTGATCTCCTGTGAGAACTTGACATCCTCTTTCCTCTAACCTCTAACTGTAGAGCTTGATGCCCTTACCTCTGACCTCTAACCTCTAACCCTCTACCCAAAATTCCAGGGCATGATTCCACTACAAGGATATATATTAAGACTGAATGGACAGACTCCTGTGCAACTCTGAAACTCTGGAGTTGATCTGATGGAGTATTGGCTTCACCTTATGTGGTATGCCCTTGCAAAGGAATTGTGCCCCAGGATTTCAAATGAGGATCAGAGATCAGAGGTCAGAGATCAGAGGACTGGAGATCAGAGGGTTAAATGTCAGGGGGTCAAAGGTCAGGGGGTCAAAGATTAGGGGGTCAAAGGTTAGGGGGTCAAAGATCAAAGGAGAGAGGGTATTAAGCTCTTAATGAAGATCATAGAAGAACAAGAAAAAAATGGAGTTATCAGACTCAGTTGTCTATGTCAATATTTGAACTAAGATCTATAGGCAGTTAACGGATGACTTAGTCTGGAGTTAGAATAAAGTATGTACTGGAAGTGTCAAGTGTTGGCTCTACTAAGTTGAAGCCTTAGAATCATGCTCTGAGTAAGCACTGACATTGGAGTTGTGTTAATGCCAAAGAATGAAGTATAAGTAGTCTGGAAAAATAGAAATGGAGGAAAATAAGAAACAGGAGTCATAGGAATTTACTAATGTCAGTCTAGGCAAAGTAAACAAGAGAGAAGTGCAGAAAGAAGTCTGGAGTTACACTGGAATATGTCCGGAGTGTCTAGAGTTGGCTTTTGAGGCCTGGATATGACAATATCCCCCTCATAGGCCTGAACCCTTGAAGGCCCTTGAGAATCATGTGATACTGTTGATTAACGGAGTTGAAAAAAAATGAAGTGAAGTATGGAAATCTCCTGTGAGGTATAAAGTCCAAGTGTTTCACTACTAACCTCTCAGTACTGTATCACCATGTCTGACTTTGTGGATATCCAAAAGTGGGACAACAGGTATCTGGCAAAGTGTACCAATGACAACAATGAGCTATGGGATGTAAAGGTGGTGAAGCAGAGGTATTAAACAAAGGCATAAAAAGAAAAGGAGTAGAGAAGAGTAGAGAAGAAAACCCAGAGAAGGGCTAAATAGGAGGTTGAGTAATGGTGTGCAGAGGCCTGGAGAAGGGTAAGTTTTCTGATGCATGAATGGACAGGACTAATGGACTACAGGCAGAGCAGATAGCAAGGGAGCAAAGCTCTAGTAAGGGAAAGGGATAAGCAGAGCTAGTGCTGGTATGCTGGAGATATAAGAACTGGGGGCTAGACTGCACTCTCAATCTAGGAAAGTTGACAGCATGCATGGAGTGCTGCAACATAAAGGCATGGTGTAAACAACCTGGGCAGGAGAGAACAGAGCCAAAAGAAAGCAGAAGCAGCAAGTAAAGAAAATAGAGTGACCTTGGAAGAAAATGAGGACTGAAGGAGAAGAATCAGAGAGGGCATCAAAGATGGCAGAGTGCACCCAGATCATCATGGCAGCAATCTGGGACCACTGGGACATGATCAAGGGGTAACTCAATCACTTCACAATTATGGTATCCCAGCTGGTAGACCTCAAGACAAGTGAGGTCTACCCAAACAACAAGTGCAAGGAGGACAAGGAAGATAAGGAAAACAGGGAGAAAGGTAAGAATGATGAGATTGGAGCAGCAAAGGTGAAGAAATTAGCAATAGAGGGGAAGGAAGCCAAAAGAGCAGAGTTGGAGCAGATATTGGTGGAGGACAGAGAAGGGGAAGAGGAAGAAGAGGGCGAGAATGTAGACATGTAATAGATACATTTACAAATGTTAACAAATTTGACAAGTTAAGCAGAGTAAGATCTAGGCTTCTCTGAGTATAGGAGATGGAAGTCTATGACAAGTTTCAATGTGTGATCTAGTTCAGTTGCAAGTAACCACAAAGTTTCTTTATCTATTCCTTCATATCCAGACCATCATACCAAGTACAGGAGTTTGCAGTTCTATTGCCTGCAATCTGTCTTTGAGTCAAGGATTTTAGATATCTTATATTCCAGTTCACCATCAACCTCAACTGGAGGTAGAGGTAATTCCATGTGGTTTGGAATGATATTGGGGATTGTGGGCTCTAGCTGAGAAACATAAAAGACTAGATGCATGGACTTCATGTTCTCTGGGAGCCAAAGGGTAAATAAAAGCATGCCAGCTTGAGCTATGATTTCATAAGAACCTAGATTTTTTTTGAAGAGTTTCTTAGAGGGACATGTGGAGTGGAAGTATTTTACCTTGATGAAAATCTGACTACCAACCTTGAAGTCTGGTGCTGGAGTTCATTTGGTATCTGTGGGTCCTTGTTAAGAGTGAATAGATGGACTCCTGTGCAACTTTGGAACTCTGGAGTTAAGGCGAGTGAGGCATTGGCTTTACCTTATATGGTATGTTCTTGCAATGAAATCGAGCCCTGGGATTTCAGGCAGAAGGGTCAGAGGTCAGAGGTCAGAGGTCAGAGGGCTGGAGGTCAGAGGGTCGGAGGTCAAAAGGTCAGGGATCAGAGGGTTAGGGGTCAAAGAGAGAATGTCAAGCCCTCAGAAGGGATCACAGAAAGAGGATCAGAAGTTGGTTGTCAATGTTGATATTCAAACTGAGGTCTACAGGCAGTAGACATATACAGAGGGAAAACTGAATGACTAAGTCCAGAGTCGAAATGAAGTATGTACCGGAAGTGTCAAGTGTTGGCTCTACTGAGTCGGAGTCTCAGGATCATGCTCCGAGTGAGCAATGACATCAGAGTAGTTCTAATACTGAAGGATGAAGCATAAGAGAGTATGAGTAGTCTGGAAGAATGGGAACGGAGGCAAATGGAAGATGAAAGTCAGAGGAATTTACTAATATAAGTCTGGAAGAAATAAACAGAGCGGAAGATGAGAAATAGTCTGGAGTTATACCGGTGTTCATCCAGAAGGGTCCAGAGTTGGCTTTTGAAGCCTGGGATATGACAGTATCCCCCTCTTAGGCCTGAACCCTTGAAGGCCCTTGAGGTTCACATGATATCATTGATTGACAAAGTTGAAAAAACAAAGCAGAGCGTGGAAATCTCCTGTGAGGTATAAAGTCCGGGTGTTCCGCTACTAACCTCTCAGTGCTGTACCACCATGTCTGAGTATGCGGATATTCAGGAGTGGGACGATGAGTGCCTGGTGAAGTATGCTGAGGATGGTGACAAGCTATGGGATGTGAAGGTGGTGAAGCAGAGATGTTGGATGAAGGCGCAAAAGGAGAAGGAGTGAAGGAAAGCTAAGCAAGAGGCTAAGTGACGATGTGCAGAGGTGGAGGTGGAGGCCTGGAGGAGAGTAAGTCTGCTGTGGCGTAAACAGACAAGGCTAACAGACTACAGGCAGAGTGGGTGGCAAGGGAGCAAGGCTCCAGCAAGGGAAAGGGGCAAGTGGAGCTGGTGCCAGTGGGCCAGAGGTGTGAGGACCGGGGGCTGGACTGCACCCTAGGTCCAGGAAAGTCAATGGTGTGTGTGGAGTGCCACAATGTGAAGGCAAGGTGTGAATGGCCTGGCTAGGAGAGGATGGGGCTGGCAAGGAAATAGAAGTGGCATGCAGAGAAGGCAGAGCAATCTCGGAAGAAGACGAGGTCCAAAGAAGAAGGATCAGAGAGGGTGTTGGAGATGGCGGAGTACACCCAGATTATTGTGGCAGTGATCCGGGACCACCGGGACGTGATCAAGGGGTAACTAGATTACCTCACGTGTTCATGGTATTGCAGTTGGTGGACCTCAAGATGACTGAGGTTTACCCAAACAATGAGTGCGAGAAGAATGAGGAAGATGGGGAAGACAAGAACGAAGACGAGGACAATGAGATTGGAGTGGCAGAGGTGGAGACATTGGTAATGGAGGAGAAAGAAGCCGGAAGGGCAAAGTTGGCATGGATGATGATGGAGGATGGAGAAGGGGAAGAGAACAAAGAGAGTGAGGACAGGGACAAGTAGTAAATAGTCTTGTGAATGTTAACTTTTGATGGGTCAAGTGGAGTGAGGTCTGGGCTTCTCCGGGTACTGTTACAGTTCACCTTATTTTTCACAACATCTTTCTCGTCCTCATACACGGGGGGACCTCTTCTGATCGTTCACTTCCAACCGAGTCCTGGCTACTCATCCTACAGGAACAAGCCTTCCTTCTATC